>JAPDFK010000497.1:0-24110 GCA_027569635.1 Lasiosphaeriaceae sp. G1095 | reverse complement strand
CCCCCCCCCCCCCCCCCCCCCCCCCCCCCCCCCCCCCCCCCCCCCCCCCCCCCCCCCCCCCCCCCCCCCCCCCCCCCCCCCCCCCCCCCCCCCCCCCCCCCCCCCCCCCCCCCCCCCCCCCCCGATTGACATCACTCCCTCAGGTCCCAAGAGGTATCGAGATCTTCCAAAGGCTGCGTCTCCCTGTTTCAGGGTGGTTGGGGAGATATTGTACAACAAATTTGTGAGGAGGCCTATAGCCAGGATCTGGGGATGGTAAAAGCTCGTGGTTGGTGTGCTACTAGTCAACAACAATTACACTCCTTGACGGTGTGTTTGTCCTTCTACAACTGTAATTCCGTTGAGAAAATTACACGCAACTATTTGCATAATATTCTGTAACCTGCGTATAACCATGCGGAGGAATTCCACAATGAATTTCGGCATGAACTGCACTATTCTTGGGTAACATGATGAGATCGACACAATATCTAAGCCACCATCCTTCTATCAGCCGCATCGACTTGCATCAGGGGATACTCGGAAAGTGTACTGCCCTGCCCTTGATGATGGATTATATGGGTGAGAAAAGCGCCGATGGTGGCGCTTTCGAGTCCACCCCCTTTCCCCACCACTTCTCGAAACAAGTTGCCGTCCCTGGCTCCTGCGTCACCGTCAATGTGACATTACTACGGACAATTATTTGATGTATTAAGTGCGGCGGTGGGAAGGCAGGGTGGGACAAAAAATGATAATGAGACTACATTAGGAGTCAGGTTGCGGCGCGGATTTATTCCCCCCCCCCCCCCCCGATTTCACCTGCTCTTTTTTTTTTATTTTACAAATACACATTCAACTCCGTTAGTTTCAAGAAAATGTGACCAAGGACAAACACTGTTGGGCTTTGCTATCGATCGGCCTAAATTCAAACTCTTTGCGTACCGGCTGTCAAGTCCTACCGCGCATCGATTCTAACATTCAGTTAGGTTTTGATGAGATTGCTACTCCTGGGATCGGATGTATGGTTACCACCATCGAAACTGCACCCTTAACTCCACGACAGGCAGGTTTCACAGATAAATAAAGTTATGTGCGGCACAGTCATCCATCCATCCCTACACATCACAAACAGATAGTCAACCTAATCGGCTGCACCTCTCACAACATTAGGTAGGCAGCCAAACGGAATAAAATACGGCTTAGCTCAAGTTACGCAACACACCGGCAAACACGGTCGGTGACACGCCAACAAATATACTGCGGAGCCGGCCAGTGGCATGGATATCCGAGAGGGATTTCCTGTTGTGTTGCGCTGGCAGGCGGGCTGGCTGACATGCAGCTGCTTGCTGACAGCAGCTCGGAAGGATCAAGAACCAAACACACATCATAACTTTGTCCACCCACGCTCACGATGACTGGCTTTTATCAAAACTGTCATACATAAAAATGTAGGAAATATGTGCCGTTTAAAGTTGCAATGGGAACAATAAACAACAACAAACTCGTGAGAGGTTATTATGTACTGGTGGAGGATTCCCGGCGGGATAAGATTCAATGTCAGCGTCATCATCATATAAAGAAATTGGGAATCTTAAATATTATGCCCCGTAAGGCTGACCATGAGCAGCAAAGACGCATGAGCACGGTGGCAGACATGCGCAAAGCGTTCTCTCACTGCTACCCACCGTTTTACCACCAAGCCTGTAATATCAAAACGGCAAAACACCAAAAACATGTATTCGCCGGCCATGTATCAAACAACGTATTATCTACTTCTATCTTTCATCATGACATAGACATTTATTCACAGCATATACCGAAACCTCTCCCCACCCCCTTTGGTTTGCCCTCCTCTCGTCGTGAGGAACCCCTCCTCCTCACTCCCCTCCCCGTCCCCATCCCTCCCTTGGTCAGTTTCCCCATCATCCAGCACCCGATTCCTCCTCACCAGCACGAACCTCAACACGGCCGCCAGCAGTGCCACGCCAAGCATGGCACCCGCACAAGCCCGCATGCCCCGCGTGTAATACGGGGCATCCCCATCGGGGTATAATCTGGTGCCCACGAGGGGGCCGCACTGGCCGACCACCTGCAGCAGGGCAAACCCGCCGCCCTGTCGTGACTCGCTCTTCTGGTTGTTGATGCTCCACGCGATGGTGAGCACCACTACGTTGAAGAACCCCACTGCGGCCGGGTAGACCGCTAGGTACCGGACCAAGCTGCCCGGCGCGAGAGCGAGCTGCTCCGCAAACGCGAGCACGCCGTACCCGGCAGCCGAGGCGAGTGCGTGGGCGATGAGGAACGGCGCGCGGGTGCGCAGCACATCGCTGGCGTGCGCGGTGGCGAGCACAATGAAGAAGGCAGCCAGGTACGGCGGGGCGGCGAGCGCCTGCGCCGACTGCGCGTTATGGCCCATCGAGGTGAGGATGGTGGGCAAGAAGACGGGAAGGGACGAGTAGGCCATGTTGGCGAGGAAGAGGATGGCGGCGGTGAGCCAGGCCGCCGGATCAGTGAGGACCGAGAGTACGTCTCGGGCGTTAAGGCCGGAGGTAGAGTCCGAGGTGGCGGTGGAGTCGTCGGTTTTGGCGGCACGACGCGGGCGCTGGCCCCTTAACCGCAGACGTGCAACCTTCTTTTCTCGTGTACTGAGGTATGAAGCTGTTTGAGGCGAGTCCGGAATGACATGCCAGGCGATGACGGCTACTAGCACAGACGGAAATCCCTCAACCAGGAAGAGTAGTCGCCAAGGGGCGATTGGCCCTCCCTCGCCAAGCTTGATGACAAGCCATGCCAGAGAGGACGCAAATGTCGTGGCAAGAGGAGCGGCTGAGTCTGTGTCAGCGGCGGATATATAAGTCAAGGAAGAAGCACAGACGTACCCGAGATGAAAATGGCAGTCCGGAAGGCTAGCTCATGACGCTTGAAGAAAAAAGAGAGATAAAAGGGGACGCCAGTGAACCCAGCCTCCCCAATCCCCAGCAGTGTGCGCAAAAAGATGAGCATGGGATAGTTGACGGCCACGGCCTGCAGCGACGCCGCCAGTCCCCAGGACAGCACGATGACAGACACGTAGATGTGCGCCGGGATCAGCTTCCACAGCAGTGACATCCACTCAAAGGCAATGTAGGCGATGTAAAAGGCCCCGAGCGACCACTCGTACCATTCCTCTCTCGGCGGCACCGACTGCAAGTCCTCGTCCATGCCGGCGATGCGGGCATTTCCAATGTCTGTAATTGGTCTAGTCAGCAACCAAATGAACCAGGCAAGACATGGCAGCAAAGGATATTGCCCAGCCCGGGGGTATTGAATGCTGCCGCCTTCCCAGGTAGGATACTGCGGCGGGGCGGCAGAACTGGCGGGAATATGTACGCAAAAAGGGGCAGAAAACATACTGGAACGATCAACAAAGCTCAGCATATACAGGAACGCCACAAAGACAACCAGCCTGAGGTCAAATTTTTTCACAACCGCTTGCTCCTCGTCGGGCGTATACAGCTGGAAGCTTGCAGTCGTGCTGATGCTGCGGGCTCTGCGACGATGTTGCCGCCGCCTGGGGGGAGAAGGCCCATCATCATCATCTTGATTGGAATCGCCGTCCTCGGGCTCGTAGTCGTCATCATCATCATCATCCTGGTCCCGATCCCGGCGGCGTCTTGGCTTCTCCCTCTTCTCTTCTGTATATGTATCCTCGAGCTCGTACACCTCGGGAAGGCTGCCGCCATCTTTTTTCAGCGCATCCTGTGTATCGAAAACGCCGCCATCGTAGCGATCGATTTGACTCCGTTGCCTCCTATCGCGTCCCCTGCTGAGGAGGACCTCCTCCCCCCCTTCCTCGGAGCCCGTGTCTTCTTCTGGTGTCATTTGTGGGTCACTCGTTTGTGTCGAGGAGGACAGCGACGAAGTCGTCGAGGGAACCATTGCTGCTGTCTGGTTCTGTTGTTCCCACTGGTTCCTCGCATGACCGTCGTCGCCTCGAATACGTGGTGATGGGTCGAGCAAAGACGAAGATGCAGTTCTGCGTTGTGTGGTGGGGTCGCGGGAGGTCATGTCGTCGTGGACATGTCCCGTCAGCTCGCTCGTGAAAACAACAGCAATTAAACTTGTAGTAATAGATTGGCTCGGAAAGCAACAAAGGCTTACTACGCTACTGCCAGGCGGAATTGACGAGACAGCCACAACATGGCGAAGTCTGTTTGATGCCGTCTAGTGTCTGTTTGCCCCTTGATTGAGCTCTAACGAAACGACTTTGAGGGCGGCGGCATGCGCGCGCCTTTTCCAGCTTTCAGCCTCGTAAACCGTACACTAGCTACCTACTCTACTTGCCTACCTATGTAGCTAGGCACCCGAGTTTCAGGGGTGCGACCTTGGTCAATGGGCACCGTTCAGCTCGGAAATAAGCACAGACCCCGCGGACACGACCGACTCCTACAGCAGCTAATTCCGGGTCGCAAAACAGTTCCAGCTGTTCTTCCAGAACTTGGACATACGAGTGATAGTTCTTTTATATCCTCACTTTTGCGAGCCTAGGCACCTACCTAGTTACTATTCCATGTCAAGGATCACACCCATTGTACATGTACATACGGAGGTTGGGGCCAAAAGTCATCACCCAGTTGCCTCAGTCAGCCGATTCTTCCACAGTGTACGCCCTAGTCGGCCAAATCGGGAATTCCACATCGGGCTTCCACTTCCTACCACACATCTAACCACATTTGCATCGTCATTTTCATTCGCATCGTCAACAATAAAAAGAACCTGCAAATAAATGATTGTTACTGCATTCAAATCGCTTGAACCCGCTTAATAATAGTGGATTCTTTTCGGTGGATTGGGTAGGTAGGCTCGGCTCGGTTGGTCGTAGTAGGTTCGATGAAGTCTTTGCCCTACTAATTTGTTAGGTTCGATAATTCTCGGTTAATAATGGACCTTTGAACTTACGGTTCCACAACACCATACTGAAACATCGTCAAACCCGAATTAAGTAGGCTTAGTAGGTCAGCTTGGTGTATGTAGATGCAAAGGATGGAACCCTAATAATGCGGGGTTCTTGAGAGATCAGGTCTGGATTCGTGGCTGACTGATTTACAGTGCAAAGTACATACAGGTACTTACGCGGCTTTGAGTTCCAACGATTTAGGCCGGCACCGAATACGGGAAGACCCACAACTGCCACACAATGCAATTCCCCTGAATTTGCACGTGGAGAACAAAGCCGCCCTTGACAGACAAGACAAAGTTCAACTCCACCTCACTCTCTCAAAAGATCAAAAGCTCAAAAGATCAGACTAAAACCGCCATCTCATCTTTTCACTTGCAACTCAAAACAGGTAGGTAACCCCGTAAATATTTTCAATCAGGTAGATTCTCTCTATTGTACTGTGAATGTGTCCGTGATATGCCTCAACATGACAACAACGACGACAACAACAACAGCACCAATCAGACACAAAGGAATAGAGTAATCTGTTCCCAGTAAATGGGTCCGTCTTTTAGATAGCTCAACGTCTCTCGCCCCGATCCACCGGTTTCAAGAAACGCGACAAATCCAGAGCCTCCTCCCAACTGTTCACTTTTTTGCTAGTACACGTCCACATCCTCCACATGCAAAACCTCCACCACCAACAGGGTAAAACGTCGCGGCCTGCTCCGCCCTCAAGACGTTTCGCCTCTCACCACCAGAAGAAAATAATTAATAATAAGAAGCCAACTAACACCAGACCGCCGCCGGCAAAAGGTGGGCCGCAGCCCTTATACGGTGTTGAAGGGGCATTTGTAATAAAGGGAACGGCAAGGCTCTGTACAAAGGTCAAGCTCAAGTCCGCCCATGAGAAGAGTAATACACAGGTTTCAAAAGTAAGGTAAAAGGAAAAAGTGTGGCGCCAATGTCGCTCAGTGGTCGTCAAATGGGTGCCGTCTATCAAGGTGTGTTGCGTCTTTTTGTTTCAGCAGGCATCAGGCGTGCCTGCGTGGCTCGTGAGCAGAACAAACAGGAACCACCCTAAGGGTATCGAAGCGTAATAGTAAAATAAATAAAAAATGAGATGTCGGTTTCGCGTTTGGATTGTTTCAGTTGTTGAGAAGAAAAGGGTCGTTGGCCATGCACATAGAGACGGAGGTGTATCGGTCATTCATCAGTTCCAGCCGAGCGAGTTTTCTGCGGCAACAGGCGCCGAGATGAACTGGGTTCGTCCCGAGTTGCCCGCCCCGCTTCGACCGCTGCCGTGGCTGTCTCGACCACCCGCCACACCACCATAGCTGCTGGTGAAGTCTCGGCTGAGCAGAGCTCCTCCCATGAGCGGTGGGCTGCCTCGTGCGGTTTGCTCCATCTCGGACGGGTTGCTGATGGAGCTCGCCCGCCGGTGCGCCTGCTTCTTCTTCTTGTAGCGACGGGCAATGATGAACATGACGGCACCGTACGCAGCAGCAACGGCAACAGAACCGACAGCGATGCCGGCTGTTGTGACTTGCTGGGACGAGTTGCCGGAACCACCATCGTTGGTGTTATAAGGGTCACCGCTGTTGGGTCCACTGTTCGGGCCATTCGGACCACTACTACCACCATTGGTCGGCGAGTTCGGATCATCGGGATACGATCCTATCGTAATGTCGATGGCCGGGTTGATCTGCATCGTCAGGTTGTAGATGAGCTGCTCCGGGTTGTTGTACAGCGCCGAGTTGGGAATCTTGATATCAATCCTCAACGCCTCCACCAAGCTGATAGGATAGGTGCAGAGAGCGAGGGTGGTATAATAGCCCATTGATTGTACCGTGTTCAGTGGGACCAACTTGAGCATTTGCACCTTGCTCTTGTCGAATCCTCCAGCATAGGCTAGCGCCTCAGGCAGCAGTTGGAAGATCTGCCCTGCGGCTTTCTGGTTGTTCGCCACAAAGGGGTAGTTGTAGCCCTCACGCAGACCAATCTGAATTGGAATGGTATCCTCGGGTGGCGGATCATGTGCACCATCTGGAGTGATGGCCTTGGGCCAGCTAGTTGGAAGCGTGCTTGTGTAAGTTGGCACCAAGCCACCGTTGCTAGCAGTCGTCGTGGGATCTACTACAATGGTCGTAGGAAGCCATGGCTGCGAGACGCTGAAGGTCGCGGTAGGCCCAATACTTGTGACCTCAGTTTCACTTGGTCCGAGGGTGAAAGTCGAAGTTGGACCAGTCGGATCTGCGGTTGCAGAAACGTTGCCACTCGGCGGAGTTGAAGTGGCATTTACCGACTCGGGAGGGAACGTCGTCGGAGGTGAGGGAGGCTCCGAGGTCGTCGAGTTGGTGACACCGGGCGGTACGACCGAGGGGGTTGCAGTGATCGAATCAGACTGCGAGATTGGGGGAGTGGGGCCATTGGTGACAGAGGCCGTGATGCTTGGCTCAGTCGAATTCGACACTGGCAGGCCAACCGGTATGCTTGATGATTCGATTGGCGGAGGTGTTGATTCAGGCGGTGGGGGTGTTGTTGTCACTCCACCGCTGTTGGTGGTCGAGGAGACGACTTGCGCAGGCGGGCTGCTTGACGGAACAGCTTCCGGAGTAGACGAAACTATCGGACCTTGGGTTGATGAAACTACCAGATCTGGCGAAGTCGTGCTCGAAACAACTAGGGGAGGCGGTGTCGAAGACTCTGTAGTATTGCCGATTGGATCAAGCACACTCGAGACCACACTCGAAATTTCTGAGAGAACAGAGCTGACTATCGAGCTAATTGGCTTGTTGGGCTCGGAAGTGGCAGAAACTGGCTCGGGAGTGGAAGTAACCGGCTCTGGGGTAGTAGTAACTGGCTCCGGGGTGCTGGAAACTGGTTTTGGAGTAGTGGTAACTGGCTCGGTGGTGGTAGTGACCGCCTCGGGGGTGCTGGAAGCTGGCTCGGGGGTGGTAGTAGTAACCGGCTCAGGGGTACTAGAAGCTGGCTCAGGAGTGGACGTGACGGGCTCTGGGGTTGTAGTAACCGGTTGGGGAGTAGTGGTGCTGGACTCGGGGGCCGGCGCTGTCGTAGACGGCTCAGGAGTGGGGCTCGACGATGACTCGGGCAAAGGTGTGGTAGTCGAAGATTCAATTCCTGAAGGGCCAATAACAATCCCTGAAGACGTGGCTGGGGCTGTTGACGAAGCAATGACGACAAGATCCGAGGAGGTCGGGGTGTCTACTGGTGCTGAGGTCGACACTACCGACTCAGGAGTTGTTGAGCTTGGTGTTGTCTCGGGTGTCGTTGTCTCGGGAGTGCTTGTTGGCTTCGCGGGGTCCGTCGATGAATCGGCAGGTGCAGTAGAGCTTTCTTGCGGAGAGCTTGCTGGTGGAGAGCTTGCTGGTGGAGAGCTTGCTGGTGGAGAGCTTGCTGGTGGAGAGCTTGCTGGTGGAGAGCTTGCTGGTGGGGAGCTTTCTGCATCGCTGCTGCTCGCCGACGTCGTCGGTGTAACTGGGTCAGAACTAGGGCCATCGGACAAGGTGCTATTTGCCGTCACGGTCGGGTCCGTCGGCGACACGGTAATCGTGATCTGGGTTATGATTGTCGTCGTGCTACTACCGGTAGTCGGGTCGAATGGCACACTTTGGACCAGTTCCCTGCTTGATATCACCGACTCTGACGATGATGCCAACTCGGATGATGAAAATGATGTTGACGACTCGGCTTCGGGCGTCGAAGAAGACGACTCGCGTGTTGTTATCGTCCCATTGGTGAACTGGCGTTTTACATGGCGCGGGAAGTAGAATCTCGGTTTCGCTGTTGCCTCTGCCGCTACAACTGATGAGGCCGCCACAAAAGCGGCGACCAGAAGTGAGGTCGTCCGCATTCTCCTTTTAAATGTCCTTTGTCATGCGCTCTTAATGTCCGCCAGTGAGATTGGGTAATATGTCGTCGCCGAAAATGTGATATCTGCCCCAAAACGACGTCAGCTCCGTAAGAGGCGGCAGCGAGTAAAAAGACGACAAGACTCACTTGTCAGGAAGTATGTAAACGAATGTACTTGACACAAATGTCAAATGTCAAAGAGCGTGGTCTGGTTCACTTTCATGTCAGCGAACTCTTCACTCCACCCATACTCCAGCGAGAAGCCTTCGCGCATGAATGATCCGCAAGATCCACTGTGAAGATGGCGGAGAGGTTGACCAGGCGCGCAAAGGCGAGATCCCCCGTTCCTCCTCTCTCGCCGTGTGTGCCCATTGATGTGTCTCGAAGCTCATGGGACTTGCAACCCGTCCTTCAGATCCCGTCTACAAAATAAACTCACATTGAGGTTAAAAGAGTGACTCGACGAAAAATCGTCAAAATGCGAATATGTTACTAGGAAGAAATTGGTCTCGTTCACGCTCGGGCTGTCGAAGATTCGCGTCCTCGATTTCGTTGCAGGGCGGGCATTGGTGATCCAAATCCAACGCTTGAACCTCTAGGGGGTGGGTCTTCTTCCGGGTCGCAAATTCGAGGGGCGAAGCGGTCTTCCTCGAAAACCAACGACGCTGCTATCGACGGGTCGTGATGGCGTTCAAAAAGGACGACACCGTCTGCGAAGGGGAGGGAGGATGCCGGGATGGGTTGACGTTCGGCAGGGCGGCGGGAGGGAAAAGGAGGGTGAGGTGCGAACGAGCGGAAGCACAGGACTCAAGAAACATAACGAGTCGAGGCGGAAATGGAAGGGGATTGGGAGGACTTTGGGGCGGAGCGCTGCAAGGGTGTTGGACCAGGATGCAGGTGTACGATCATGGCCCCTAGCACCCAGCATGCCTAGGTAGCATTGGGATATTACATGAGCCAGGGCCGCAGGCTAAGGGAGGTTGGCTGGATTTCGCGTAGTCAGGGCGCCGTGGGGTCCACTACGACTCACGAGAGTACGGTTCACTCGCTAGACCATCGAGTACCCGCAGCCCAAGCCTGCCCTTGGAAGGGGACTTGTGCACTACCGTAACGGGAGAAACGGAACGAGGCCTGATCCTTGGGACGAAATTCAATTGACGAGTTGTCCTTGTGCTGAACCCCGCGGCATATACGTCCAAGTTGGCAGGTCAAGGTGTACATACATGGTTCGAAGTTGACAAGTGGCAAACACTATGCTTGAACCTCGATAGTAGAGACGAAAGACTCTCCCTGCCAACTACTGTAGTTAGTGTAAGAGAGAAAGAGGGAAGCAATGACCCGGCAATAGCAAACTTGCAGAAACCTGCAACGGAAGGAAGGAAGGAAGGAAGGAATGAAGGAACGCGATCATCAACTGGAATGGGCGCTGGAACAACAGTGCTGATTGAAGATTGAATGGAATGGGGGGAATGGGGGAGGGGGGCAAGGGGGGAAACCTCCAGCAAGGGAGCACGCAACACGCAGCACCGGGCAGCCAGGGCCAGGCTCGTTCACGCAAATCATCCGGATCCAGGGCAGGTGGGTACGCCGCCATGCACCTCTTTTTCTCACACCACCGGTCCACCATACCTTGCAGACGCGGACGCGGACGGCCGTTAGTGGTGGATCGGGGCGCTGCCAAGCGCTGGGGGGGCTCGTGGTTCTGTGGTTCTCCATGTTGGGAGGGCAGGTTAAGATTGCGCCGCCAGACCAAGGGGGGCAAGTGCTCAAGAAGAGCGACCGGTGGCGCATGGTCCGGGGGCCCTAAAAATGGGACACGGATACATGGCGTGGTATCGGGTACGCGCTGGCGCCGGTGGCTTTTGCTGTTCCTGTCAGCGAAGGAGTCTGGGCGCCTCAGGTCGCGTCGACTTGTGGTGTGTGTGTGTGTGTGCGCTGTGGTCTGTGCGCTGTGCGGGCAAGAATTAAGGAGCGACCCACGACAGGGGGACCAGGGGTTGAAGAGTGATCTGGTTGGCTCGCTCCTCCAATGGTGACGCCGCTACGGGCAACTCTGCTCAATTACCCATGTCACCAAAAAGGAGTGGATCCGCTGAAGAAGGCAAAGATCAGTTTCGAACTTGACGTGCCTTTCCATCCGACAGCCAAGATCTCTCTCATTCAAGTTTTCCTTTGCCTGTTTCCCGAAGCTCGAACCAACAAACAAGGAACAAAATAACGTGAGCGCCAGCCGCCGTCAACCGTCATCATGCCCCTGTCAGCTTGGTAGTGCGCGCCACCGTGGCCCGCGGCTCTGGAAATGAAAGAATAAGAAACGGAAATCCGAAGGAATATCGAAGAAACATAGCAACATCCCGTGCATTGTTGGCCGATGGCCGGGACTGCCATGTGTATGTACATGTATAAGTTGAATGTTCAATGAACGGGAACGGAACGCACCAACACCACACAAACTTATTGCAGTTTTCATAACTTGGGACTGCTGTCAGGGTCAGGGCGGGCGGGGCTGCTGTGTACTCCTTGCGGATCCCTTCCGAGTCCGGTCCCAAGTATTGAAAGCATTCCCCCCCTTCCCCCCCAACAAATTACATTCGTCTGTCGTCTCTCGTGTTTCGCTCAAAGCGTTCTACTCTAGACAGGTCGGTCGTGGCGGGCTTGCTGCAAACTTCGGGCGCGGCGTTTGCGTGCTGGTCGGTATCTTTTCTCCCCTCTCGAGACCGGTCAGGCGCTTTCAGCTGTGCGCACACCACAACACATCATGGACGACAGATGCAGATGTTGTGTGCACGACGGAGCTTACGTACTCACCCTCTGCAGCACACCCTCACACACACATTTCCACGAACGCCGAGTTCAATCAACTTCATTCAAAATAAGCACAGCCCTTCCTGGACCGGGCCCTGCAGCAAGCCCGTGGACCATGTGTGATGGTGGTGGTGGTGGTCGAGAAAAGAGGGGTACAGCAAAGTATTGCTTTCTGCAGCGCATTGGACGAATTGGTGAAGTAGCTGCATCTTTCTCACCGTTGATTATCTGTCAGGAAGGCAGTAAAGTCCAAGGACGGCGTGTATCCGTGCCGACTCCCGGCACCATTCCGCGTTCTCCAAGCTCTCCGCCTGGTTAGACATTTTTTTTCTTGGTAAAGTTGAATCAGCCGAATCAAAGTTAATCAACGCGAATTAATTAAGCCCTGCAGAAACTGCAACACACCCGACATATGCCAGGAGCTCGTTCTGCCATATAGCATTAGCAAAAATATAGTGCAAAGAGGCAAAACCAATGCGAGGCGGGATGTGTTGATCAATGATTGATGACTTTCCATGTTCGTACGGGACGGGACGATCAACTGACAAACAGGGAAGAAAAAAACGGCAGCTCACAGCCCACCTTCAAAACCGGCATCGTTCAAAACGGTAAATTAAAGTGGGTAGGTGTCCGTAAGTCACACAACTACTGGGGTAGCCTTGTTTCAACTAGTATAACCCCGTCAAGGTTCCCATTTCCCCGCAGTTGAAACTTTCAATGTCAACTCTCATAAAATCCACATTCACGATGGGGTTGTGATCGAGCTTCTTCAACTTTCTGCTCTATACTAGCTGCCCTACGAGTCTTGATAACCCTGCATTGCAGATCACCAAATTTCTATATTTATTCTGGTGACAGCATCATGTCTGCGGTCGGTAGGTGTCACATTTCTTCATTTCACTTTTTTTGATGGAGCACGAGTGAAGAAAAAACACACCTACAGACAAACTATCATGACTGCGCCACAATGTTTTGCAGGTGCACAAGTACAGAGTGAGTGTACAACATTAAGCCAATGCCGAGAAGCGGGTGGCTTGCGTGATAATGTGCAATACTTTAGAGTATCCTCTCAATTGATGCTTGTTGTGGTCCTTGCCAATGACCGTGGTCGTCGATCTTTGCGATGACAAGCACTTTTGGTGTAGGGCCGAGGTGAGTGAAAAAGCGGCCAGCCGACCCGGCACACTTGGTCCGCTCCCCATAATCTGGAATGGTTATCATGAAGAGATGACCTTTCCCGAAGACCGCTGGCTGGTCGAGAAAAGGTCGGGCTGGCCGGCCACTGAGGACGGAGAGGCTTGAACCCCGCGGGCAATGAAGAGCCGAGCCCTACGACGGCAGGCAAGGCCACAGGGCTATTCAATAAAATTCGCCTCTTTTGTGTTGAGACGCTGTGGGCTGCAGTATCCGTACGACGGTAGGAGTTGAGTTGTGGTTAGGCGGTGATACTGTGATGGGGGCCGCCGCCATACGTGGCCCACTCACCTGCTCTTGAGTCTTACCAACTCCTCGACATCATTGTCCTCTGCTGTCATGACGGGTAAAGTATTGCAGGGGACGGGTAGTTTTCTTCACGACGTTTATCCACTTTCTCTTTTTGCGAGTGAGACGCGGGCTACGTACTTTGTCAATCCAATCCTCGAGTGAGCTTCATGGATGTTGGTGATGTCCAGGAACAGCCGCCCGTGACGCGCCAGGCACCCAACCAACATCCCATCGCCTCTATCCTAGGTCCAGGTGGGCCGGTTAGTCACAAATTCCGTATCGCTGTCAGCCGCGCCCCTCGTTCTTCTCCGGAAAGTGCCCGAGATCGGTTCCGTTGTGATCGAAAATCTCCGTTCCTTGCTTTGCCATTTAATAAGTAAATCGTGCGGCGGGGGAAAGCAAGGCAAAAACTAGGCTCTTGCGGTGAAGTTGTGGGTTCTGAACGGCGTTGTTCCTACACTAACAAGGTAGCTTTCTGTGGGTACAGTTGGTTTATTGCTTCCTGTGCCGTACGCCAACGCCAACCCCAACCCCAACAAGCTTTCTTGGGTGAGATATTTATATACTCACACAAACGATGAGTATTGCACGCGATGCTGTGTGTGTTTACCAATGCAGGGTGTCATGTAGTCAGCAACAGCCCGGCTGCAGGAACCTGAAGCTTCAGAGCGGCTGGCAGCAGAGATACTGGCGAGATTGATGAGTGAATCACTGATCAGATGTGCAGCTGAACACACCACCAGTCACCACCCACCACCCCCACAAAGCGCCATCTCAGGCACCAAGGGCGCTGAATGGACCGGGAACCATTTGGAGGGCTGACTGCGCCTCGGTTGCCCTACTCGTGATCGGCTTCTCTCTCGTACTGCATAGTAGAATGCAGATGTGTAGTAACATCAACTGGCACGGTTTAGATGAGCTGGCACACCTCTTTTGTTTGTTTCGTTTTGACCGACTTGAGGTTTTCCTTCCACCGCCTCGCCCATTTTATTTGTTTCGTTTCAACTGATCACCATTGGGACCACCCCCCGGGCCGCAACGCCGCAACGCCGCAGCGCCGCACCCAAGTCACTCACCTGAGAAAAGAAGGCGGCCTGCGGCACGGCAGACACGCGGGAAGAGGATCATTTAGGATAACAGCCCTTTTTCTCTTGTTCGATGTTTCTGGTATCGCCAACAAATCCTCCATTGAGGAAGGACACCCCTGTCTATTCATCCTGACGAACGCCTTCGTATTGAGGCTCGGCGTTTTACGGCACTTCTTCACCAGGTCCGCGGCGGGTTGCAACGAACGGTTCATATCTGACGAGTTGTTCGGTGGGAGCGACGGCGGCGAAACTAACCTGCACTCTTCTGTTTGCTCGTGCCACTGATCGTTAGTAAAATCAATGCTCGTTCTCTGTAAGTGGCACAACTCGCCCTCAGTGTGCCCATTTTTTACCTATAATTTTTGGTTCATGTTAGGCACGGTTGATGAATGGAGTTGAGCAAGATGTTAAGCTGTGGCAGCCCCTAGGCTTGCCCAGAGCAGTGTGCTATGTTTCCGACCCGATCAGTTTTGGTTCGGGCCTATCGCAGAATTGGGAGTTAAGAGCTCTGTACGTTGGTTAACATTTATCAGGGCTTCCCGTTTGCTGTTTGGAACAGCCAAAAATTGGGCCACGCCCGAGATGTTAGGTCTACCTAGTTTTGGAGGCTATCTAGAAACTTGCCCTGACGAAAGAAGTGGGAGTCTCGAAAACTCGAAGGCGGGATGGGTATCATCTCACGAGGCAATTCTCGGTCTGTCCTTCATGGTGCCATGTTCGCTTCTCTGCCGTGTCTTCCTCGACGGTCTCTTGAAAATTCCCAAAGCTGCTGACCCAAGAACTTTGGATTCCATGACGTTTTGATGACGACCCCTTTTGAGCAGTCTGCCTGTTGTCCGGAGCTCTACCTGATAGCTGTCGGGCATCTTCGGCATGCACTATCGCAAGTGTGATGGCGAATGCGAGGGAAGAAGCGCTGCATATATCTTGCATTCTCCTATCCAGCGTGGGTGATGGAGAGAGGCTGGCAAGTTCCGCCTCATTGCAATAGGGTCAACCGGAGGTCATACATGACCCCAAACCACACACTGCAGCCGATCCGCTGCCCTGGCATTCCAGATCAGGGCAGCAGGATCTGGGCCAAGCTCGCTGGAGACTCTCACGCTACGGCCCTGCCCACTCGAGGCGCTCCACGTGTTTCCCGGTCACCCCAGGGCTCAGATCTTGATCCCGTGAGAACCCGGCCCTAAGCCAATAATGATCGAGAGAGGTTCCCAGCTTTGTCTACCTACCGCCTCTTGTCTGTCCCGGGCTGGCTGGAGCCGGGTGATGGGTAGCATCTTGCTCAGTAGCAAAGTTCAATCCGAGGCGCTCACGACATCGGGCCCGAACTATGCTCCGGCGCCACGGGTATCCAACGAGATGCGCCGCCGACGTGGGGCAGTAACAAACTGCAGTTCTGGCTCGGCCGAAGGGTCGCCTCGCCTTGCATGTCTTCACGAATGTGAAATAGGCAGAAATAGTGCAAGAGTGGTCCGGGCCCCGAGGACTCCAAAAGGCAAAGGCGGCAGTCAACCCAAATTGAAAAAAGGGCCGGCCGGAGAGTGGGCAGGCGGACGAGGTCCCCTACCCCGAGTAGTTCCAAGACAAAGCCGACATTTGTCGGGAGTGGGTGATTGCTGCAATGTTGACTTGAACCAATCCCGCGTCTGGTCATATCAATCTATCTGACATAAAGTCGAAGCTTGTTGCATATGTGATGGGCGACGCTGATGGTGGTAGCGCAGATCGATACATCTCCGTCTGCCATCGCCCGGGGTGAGCCGTGAACCGTGAACCCTCGCACTGCATCTGGGGGCCGATCTCCTGAGTCGGCTGGCGTGATAGGACAGGCGAGGCCTGTCTCTGGTTTATCTTGCCAGGCCGCAGATGTCTCGTTTATCGTGTCTCCGCACTCGTCAACCGCGGTTGGGCAAAAGCAGACGGGGTTCTTCCTCAGTTGGACCCCTTATTAGCTTCTCGAGCCGGCCCTAGGAGAGCTCGGGAAAGAACAGCCGTGAATATCATCATGTTGCAAAGACTGCTTGGAGCCCCCACACACAACGGACGTCTACGTCATGGCTGAACAGTCAAGCACCCATATGACTCCAACAGACGAGGATTCTCCTATCCTGTTGCGTCTCCGCGTCTGACATGGCGGTTGGGTTGGCTGCTGGCGCATGCGAGATGCGGAAGACTCCGGCAGCGGCTGTGGGCTCAGACGGCAATGGGAGCTACTGGCCCGTTCGGCGCTGTCCTTGTTGGGTCGCCGTGCTGGGAGCGTCCGCGCCCAACCATTCTCCGTGGGCCTTTTGTTGGCCGGGATGTTGCTGATAATCCCCGCTCAAATATTCTCTTGCACGGTCGCGTGTTTGCCCCGGTACCTGTACATTATCGCAGACTTTCACATTAGTGGTGGGATGCGATGTGATGGTGTGATATGGGCAGCATAGTGGCCGGAAGCAGGCATCGTGTTGGGCATAGACAATATCAAGACTCAAAAGCAATGGCAATGCCACAAGAGGCCTGGACCCGCCTCTGCTGCAGTGCCGCCAAGGCCGGTGTGCGTGGATTTTTCGTAGTCAAGCAAACAAGGGAGTTGCCGTTAGCTTCCGCAATGTCTCATATTTCTTTTAGCTTCGGGAGCTTGGGATGGAATTCTGAAAATTGTTGAAGGGTCCTCGGCTCCATAGCCCAAAGGAGGTCAAGACCCAGGCATCAGGCAAAGACAGTCTGAGTCAGGAGGAGCCGTTTGCAGTGTGAGTTTGACCCTGGCTGCGATCGACATCGTCCAGTGCCTCTTTGGTTCTCTTTGGTCTTCATTGTGTTGACGGAGACGCCCTGTCAGGGTCGCCGTGAACGAAGATATGGTTGGTGCACAAGGATGGGCTGGGCCTCCAATGGAAGGCGAAGGCTGCTTGCAACGGTGGTCGTACATACATACATACCTACTTAAGTACATACAGGACTCGCTAGCGAACAGGACACATCCTTGTCCGACGATCGACCATTCTGGACTCGTCTACGGGGTATGGGTTGTGCAACCGTCGCACCAGCAGCAGGCGGACCATGAGCCAATTCATGGACAGCGAGCGAGGGTCTCCTAGCGTGCCTAGAGGGGTTGCAGACAGCTGCAATCTGCGGTGCTTCAATGATGTCGATTAGGCATGGGGGTATGGTGGAAGGATAGGCAAAGGAGGGTTGGTACCTAGGTAGGAAGCTTCGTCTCTTCGATGGTGTGAAGTCTTGTTGGTCGACGTGACGGGGTGTGGAGTACAGAGCTAAAGTAATAACCTAGGTACCTACCTACCTTAGGTAGAGTGAGGTAGGAGTACAAACGTGTACAGCGCTCAGGGTCTGAACACTGTTTGACCCCTTCCATTCGGCCCCATCTGTGGATGCTTGAAGATGGGAGATGGAAGCTCTGCAACGCTGAAATGGGAAAGAACAACCTGCCATCCTTCACTAAAAGCAAATCGAACCCCACGGAAAACCCCGCGCCAGATCTTGGTCGCTGTGTCAATCCAACCTTGGACAGGGATCACCTGCCATGCAGACTGGCCGACAGCCAGCTCAACAACCGCCACCACCACCGAGCAAACTCCAGACAGCGCCCCCCCCCCCCCCTAGACTTCAGATTGCAGGCCGAGCTAAGTACCAAGCCGATGACTTGGAAACATTTGGACCCTTTTTGGTCGTGGAAGTCGATCGACGCGTCCTGGTACCAGAATGGATGCCACACCCAGTGCTTTCACCCATGTAGATATACAATTTCCCATCCCCAAAGCGATGACGGGGCCCTAGAGACACACAAGCAAGTTTCTTGATCTCTGCGTTGTCTATATAAGATAATGGACTGCTTTCCCCAGGGCTCGTTCTCGTGGGGTATGGCCCCTCTACTTGCTTCTCCATGCTTCTTCTCTTTTCCTCTTGGCTCCAATCCTCCCGCGAATCTCCAAGCTCCTGCCGATTGTCAACTACTGCTGGATCTCATTGTCTCTTTTGATCCGTCAAAGTGCTCGAACCCCCTCGGGACCCTTCTGGACTCTTCCCGTGGCCAGACCTACATCTGCTCAACGAACCACTGTCATTTCAATCCTAAAGCAGCATCGCCAAAGACTCCTATATCCAAAGGCATCATATGCTTGTCGATAGTTCCACTGTACTTTGAACACCTAACAGTGCTTGACACCCCAAGGCCTCCGAGTCGAACACGGAAGAAGTGAGCCCACCAAGGAGAAGGAAGGACTGCAGAACATATCCACATCATGGGCGTTGAAAAGACAATTCATGTCCATGGGACTGGACAGCAGCCAAGTGTTGGACAGAAGGTCACGATCGAATACACCGGATGGTTAAAAGACACATCCCAGCCAAACAACAAGGGCCAAGAGTAAGTAACCAACTCCCTTCAATCGACTGCATGTGGAGTCCGCTGACCTCCTCGCCGGCTGCATAGATTCGATTCGTCCACCAGTCATGGGGACTTTGTCGTTGAAATCGGCGTTGGCAAGCTCATTCGAGGTATGTTTCGTCCGCAACTTACCTTTTATATTGTATAAAACGAGCCGGACTGACATTTATATCTAGGCTGGGATGAGGCGGTCTTGGACATGAAGGTCGGCGAGAAGGCAACTCTCGATATTACTGGGTGAGTTTACTGCAGCAGACAAATGTTTATGGGACGTAGGTTTGGCTGACAGCACCCGAATATAGTGACTACGCTTATGGAGAGCGGTAATAACTTTTATCATCATCGACAGTTATATGCCCGGGACCAAACAGCTGACGGAACCTCAGAGGATTTCACGGCCATATTCCCCCAAATGCGGACTTGATATTGTAAGTACAGACAAGGGATATGTGCGATGTCTGGATTTTAGTCTGATAAGCCGCAATAGTGACGTATTTCTCAAATCCGTGGACTGAGTCTTGTGGGCGAGACAGTCCTTGGAGTACCTTTTCTTCTGCTTTTTCGACTTTATATTAGTTCGACCATCGACTGTCTTTTCCTGGAAGAGAGCGGGAGGGGAAATTGTCCAAAGGCTGAAGGTTTGTTATGCGGGCAAAGGCCAACCAATCGGTGGCTTTATTTTTGTTGTGGTATCGTTCATTATGTCGGTTCTTTCCGGGCATGTCGACGGGCTACACAGTAGATGACAGGAGGTTAGATACGCAAGTCCAAAAAACCGGTTAGGACGTATAGGCAGCGGCAACGAGGAAAACACCAGAACACACCAAAGGCATGAATGAAAAGAAATGGAAGCCTAGGTGCCTCTCCGAAAACTAAAGGAAAGAGGCCAAGGCGGGGGGTTAAGAAAAGACTGGTTGAAAGGAGATGGAACCCTGACGGTTACCGGTTGGGTACCTTTGGGTAACTGAGGAACAAAACATCAATGGGAAGCTTGAACAAATGACCTATGTGCTTCCCCACCTTCTCTAGCAATAAAAATTTCCAAGATTGCGCTAGCAACATTAAATATGGAAGCCCCCTATGGGCACCTCGCACTTGTATAGAGAATTCTACATGAAAGATGCGTTCAAGAAACAGGAAGCAGTGTTGGGCCATGTCGAAGGAGGCCCATTTGCTCGAAACCAACGGGGGGGGCGTGTGGTATAAGCGCCAGCAGCTAAAGGTACCCCGCATCATAAATTACTATGTAAAGGTACCTGGGACTTAGCGCCAAGTGGCCTCAGCTGCCATGCCGTGCGTGCCAGCCTTGGGTCCGGGGGAGGGCAGGCAGCATTCATGTGGGCCCGAATTGCCTGGTAGGCACCCTCGGCACCCACTCACTGCCACCGCTGCTGCATTGATGGACGTGTTTAGAAATCATTTCCTTTGCGTTCCAAGGTCGAGACTGCCCGTCATCTTGCATTCACCGTTGAAATCTCTTTTTTAGCTCTCTTTTCTCGATCATTCCTCCCTTCCTGACAAATCCACCCAGAGATCAGGAAGCTTCAAGCCTACACTCGGGCGTTTATCAACCCTGTTCCCGCCCAGTTGCCCCTCTTTCCTGGCCAACCATCATCGCATCATCCCCGCAATTCTCTCGACAGCTTGCTTGGTGGCGGGGCTGACTGGACCAGTCTGACCTCAAACCTTCTCCCGAGACCCCCAGAATCAACACTTTTCACCCTGCCCACCCGCTTACAACGTCACGCCGCTTTTTAACACAATTTGCAAGTATTGCATCAGAGCAATAAAGCAGTCAAGCTGGGGAAGCGAAAGATTTCCGACGGGGATCTGCCTTCCTCCCTCAAGAGAACCATGACCGTAAGTCCAAGAATCAACACCGTCTTGCGTTTGCTCCCCGCCGCCTCGCCCAGCTTGGCCTTGCGCAGAGCTCCGCGATATCCACTGCAGCTATCTGTAGCAAGAAGTTGCACGACTAATTTCCTTCTTAATAGGACAAGAAGCTCCCCGAGGTCGATCTTGTGACCAGGATGCAGGTCGACGAGTCTGTGGGCGGTTCGACGACCGAAATCGACGAGGGCCTATACAGCCGACAGCTCTATGTCCTGGGCCACGAGGCTATGAAGCGCATGAGCGCTTCAAACGTACTGATTGTTGGTCTCAGGGGGCTCGGCGTCGAAATCGCAAAGAACATTGCGCTTGCTGGTGTCAAGAGCCTTACTCTCCACGACCCCGCGCCTGCTGCTATTGCCGACCTCTCGTCACAGTTCTTCCTTCGTGTCGAGGATGTTGGCAAGCCTCGCGATCAAGTCACTGCTCCCCGTGTCGCCGAGCTCAACGCCTACACTCCTGTCCATATCCACAACTCTGCTAGGTAAGTACTCGATCGTGTTGAATCTAGCTCTGAAAGGTTTAATTAACATGTGCTTCAACACAGCCTCGGCGAGAATTTCTCACAGTTCGATAAATACCAAATTGTCGTCCTCACGAACACGTCGATCGGCCTTCAGCTGAAAATCGGCGATTACTGCCACGAGAAAGGCATCTATTTCATTGCTGCGGATACCTTCGGCCTTTTCGGATCCATATTCTGCGATTTTGGCAAAAACTTTACCGTTATCGACTCCACGGGCGAGAACCCTGTCAGCGGCATCGTTGCTGGAATTGACGAGGAGGGCCTTGTTTCTGCTCTCGACGAGACGAGACATGGGCTCGAAGACGGAGACTATGTTACTTTTACAGAAGTCGAGGGTATGGAGGGTCTCAACGGCTGCGAGCCCCGAAAGGTCACCGTAAAGGGGCCATACACGTTTTCTATTGGCGATGTATCTGGCCTGGGGCAATACAAGCGAGGAGGTCTATACCAGCAAGTCAAGATGCCCAAGTTTCTCGACTTCAAGAGCATCTCCGAGGCCATCAAGGATCCCGAATTTGTTGTATCTGACTTCGCCAAATTCGATCGTCCCCAGCAGCTTCATATCGGATTCCAAGCTCTGCATACTTTTGCTAGGGATCAGGGCCGCCTCCCGCGGCCCATGAACAAGGACGATGCGGAGATACTCCTAGAATTGGCCAAGGGATTCGCAGAGGACGAAGATGTGGATATTGAGTGGGACGAGAGGCTTATCCACGAACTCAGCTACCAAGCTACGGGTGATATCAGTCCCATGGCTGCTTTTTTTGGTGGTCTCACAGCACAGGAGGTTCTAAAGGCTGTGTCGGGTAAATTCAGTCCCGTGAAGCAATACATGTACTTTGACTCGCTCGAATCGCTCCCAACAGGATCAGCCCGCACTGAGGGGCTTTGCAAACCCCTCGGTACTCGGTACGACGGCCAGATCGCGGTGTTTGGAAAGGAGTACCAGGACAAGATCGCGAACGTGAAGCAGTTCCTGGTCGGCGCCGGTGCGATTGGCTGTGAGATGCTGAAGAACTGGGCTATGATCGGTCTTGGAACAGGACCCAAAGGCCAAATTACGGTGACCGATATGGACTCGATCGAGAAGAGCAACCTCAACAGGCAGTTCTTGTTCAGGCCGAAGGATGTTGGCCATATGAAGAGCGATTGCGCTGTCAAGGCCGCAGAAGCCATGAATCCTGATCTGGTGGGCCACCTTGTGGCCTTGAAAGATCGTGTTAGCGCGGATACCGAGCATGTCTTCAACGAACAGTTTTGGGAGATCCTGGATGGAGTCACCAATGCATTGGACAACATCGAGGCCAGGACGTATGTGGATAGGAGATGCGTGTTCTTCCACAAGCCCCTCCTCGAGAGCGGCACGCTCGGAACAAAGGGCAACACGCAAGTGGTTCTCCCAAGGCTCACCGAGTCGTACTCCTCCTCTCAGGATCCGCCTGAGCAGTCGTTCCCTATGTGCACTCTCAGAAGCTTCCCCAACAACATCAACCACACCATTGCTTGGGCTCGCGAGCTATTTGAGAGCTCATTCGTCAAGCCAGCTGAGACTGTTAACCTGTATCTCTCTCAACCCAACTATCTCGAGACGACACTCAAGCAAGGTGGCAACGAAAAGGCGACACTTGAAATGCTAGTAGACTACCTGAAAAATGAGCGGGCACTCACCTTCGAGGACTGCGTTCAGTGGGCTCGTATGCTTTTTGAGAAGCAGTACAACAATGCCATCCAGCAGCTCCTCTTCAACTTCCCCAAGAATGCTGTCTCCTCAAGTGGGACCCTGTTCTGGTCAGGCCCGAAGCGTGCACCTGACCCGCTCAAGTTCGACCCTGACAATGCCACCCACTACACGTTCATTGAGGCTGCGACGAACCTGCACGCCTTCAACTATAATATCAATGTTAAGGGGAAGACCAAGCAGGACTATCTACAAGCTCTCGATTCGATGATTGTTCCCGACTTCTCACCAGATTCCAACGTCAAAATCCAGGCTGACGACAAGGATCCTGTAGGTGCTCACCCGCCATGAATGCGCTGACTTATGCTAACACTGGATTATGTAGGACCCGAATGCTGCAGGTAGTGCATTTGACGATAACGCCGAGCTGGACAATCTCATCAAGGAAATCCCAGAACCCAAGTCTTTGGCCGGCTTCAAGCTTACTCCTGTCGAGTTCGAGAAAGACGATGACACAAACCACCACATTGATTTCATTACGGCTGCCAGCAACTTACGTGCCGAAAACTACAAGATTGAGCAAGCCGACCGACACAAGACCAAGTTCATTGCGGGCAAGATTATCCCCGCCATCGCCACGACTACAGCCCTTGTCACTGGTCTAGTCGTCCTCGAGCTGTACAAGATCATCGATGGCAAGGATGACATTGAGCAGTACAAGAACGGCTTCATCAACCTCGCGTTGCCGTTCTTTGGCTTCAGCGAGCCGATTGCGAGTCCCAAGGTGGAGTACAAGGGGCCTAACGGCACAGTGACGCTTGACAAGATTTGGGATCGCTACGAGTTTGGGGACATGACGCTGCAAGAGCTGATTGATGAGTTTCAAGACCGTGGCCTAGCCATTTCCATGTTGAGCTCGGGCGTCAGCCTGCTGTTTGCAGCCTTCTTTCCGCCTGCGAAGAGAAAGGACAAGTATGGCATGAAACTGAGCCAGCTGGTCGAGACCGTCTCCAAGAAGCCCATCCCAACGCATCAGAAGGAGGTTATCTTTGAGGTGGTCACGGAAGACGTCGACGGCGAGGACGTGGAGGTGCCATATGTCAAGATCAAGGTTAGATGAACGTGATGTTGAACTGCTCCGCAGTACTCATTCTAGGAAATGATGGATCGTGTGGGTAAATGATGCCCAAGAAGAGAGGCTTTCATCTGCACGTGTGGGACACATAGAATTATTGAACTTGGCTCTGTTTCCGATTATTTTCCATGACTGGAAGCTGCTTGTGTAGATTTTGGTGAGAATGGCCGCCGGGATGACTATGCGCCAATCGGCGTTTTAAGGATAGGTGATAGTGTGGGAATAATGGCCCTTTGAGGGGCATGGAGCATTGAGAAGGTAAAAGGGGTAGCCATCACGTGACTACAGGGACCACAGGGACCCACATGGATCGGCCACATCAAAAGGCTTCCTGTCAACC
>JAPDFK010000496.1:0-24462 GCA_027569635.1 Lasiosphaeriaceae sp. G1095 | reverse complement strand
GGTTTCCCCATTGTGTCACACTCTGGGGGTGTTGCACCGGGGCCGGTTGAGTATGTTCAACCTAAATTGGTTACCAAAATTTGCCCCCCACCCAAATTCAAACTTTGTGTGCTTTCGTGGGCTATTTTTTTTTACATTTTTTGTTTTGTTTTCAATATTGATGTTGAACCCCCCCCCCCCCCCCCCCCCCCCCAAAAAAAAAAAAGATGTGGAAAGTTGATGCAAATTGACTTACCACATGCAAGGCAGATACAACATATCGCCCGGATTAAGAGTTACTTTCCAAGGCTGCGCCAAGCTCGAGTATGCAGTTGCGTTCTCCGCGGGTCGATCCGGGTCCCATGTCGCGAACGGTACCGTCTCGCCGGGTGTGTCTACGAGCTTTAGGTCTAGGCCGCTGTCCTCGGATGAGGAGGAGGAGGAGAAAGAGGACCGCACGTATTGTGACGACGTCAGGTCCTGCTCGTTCACGCACGGCTGGCAGTGCGGCGGCAGCAGTACAAAGTGCTTTTGGCCGATGATTTGCACGTATATGTTCTCATAGTTGTCTTTGTGGAGGGCGGTGGTGGAGAGAGAGTTGCCAATCCTAGGCGTGGTGTCAATGTTTTTGCTTGTATCCGATTTTTATATCTTTTTTTCCCCCTTTCCTAGTTGTTGTGTTATGAAGGGAGATAAAAGAAGAATCACGGGACATACCACAGGTTGATGGCGTCGGGTTCTGTTTGAAGCGCTATTCGCGCAAAGGGGATGTCATGCTGCACGTGCCCAAACAGGGACGCATATTCGTGACGGAGGTTGTCATTTTCTTGGGAACCAAGTGAAAAGAGTCTTGTTAGTGGATGGGGAATATGTATATTGAAATATGGGCTGGGTAGGCAGTTGATCCTTACGGGTTTGGGCGTATCGAACTTCTTCCGAGTGTTTCTCGCCAGCCTGCTTCGTCTTCTCTTGCTTGATGATGTAGTTGAGAAAATCGCCAATCGGCTGCTGCTCCTCCCACGGCTTGGCAAAGACGACCGTGCCGTCCTTGTTGCGGGTAGGGGCGTCGGCGTTGCTGTGGTTTAAAACAAAAGTAAACACGTGAGGTTTCAATAAAGACCAGCCCCTGAGGAGTGAGAGTTAAGGGGAGGCTCTTCTATCAGCCGGCCCAGCCTCGACGTACCCTGCCGCAGTCACAGCTACATTAACGGTCTCGCCGTCGAGATGGTTGTTTATAAGTTGGGCATTCCATTCCCGTGTTGCCTTCCAGTTGCTGGCAGCACCCCTCGCGACAAAGGGAATGTTCTTGGCCACAAACCTCATGAACTCGAGGGCAGTTGGCTCTTCATCCAGTTCCTCGACGAAGGGTCTGTTGAGTTCATTGTAGTTGACGATCAGCTCCGTGATCGGATCTTCGATTTGCGTCTCATCCATCCCTTCTCACGATCGTAGAGTCCAGCTCTGCCGAGGCTGATCTTTTCTGGTTTTGGTGTCAAATCCAAGTTTGAGGCTTGACGGTGATGAGAGCTGCCTGCAGGAAGGGTCCAAAGCACGAAGCGGCTTGGTGGGGACCGTGGGGTAAGATTGCTTAAATCGCCAATTGGAGACGATCGGCGCCCTCAATGACAGAAGAATGGCCTGATTTGGGTCCGCGGAGGGCTGGAAGGGGCAGGAGTCTAATCTCACCAAATCTTGGAAATTGAGGAAATACGATTTTATCTGGGTGGAAATGTTTTTAAAGATGACCAACTCCCCTCGTTTCCCCCCTCTCGATATTGGTTCCTAATGCCCCCTCGGTGCCATCCGTTTCCATCCAGTAATTGACACCCGCCGTTCTCTCCGACCACTCCTTTTCCAGCTGTTCTCGATTGGCGGTTTCTCACCCTACCTGCTTCCTTGAGCCAAGAGAAAACATCCTAATCCGTCCACAAAACATGCAAATCGAGGCACCCTATCCCCGAACGCCATGTTACGCAAAGTCGATGTCCGGGGTTGTGTATCCTTGGTCCGCGCGCAATTGACGCTGTCACTGTGTTCCTGCGTCGTCTGAAGGGTACATGGATGGGTGGTGGCGCAAAGTGATTGGTTCCCCCAACTCTCTGTCGATGCGATGGCATCTGTGTTGAAAGAACGACTTTCGGCCTCAACATTTCTCCATTGTTTCATTTGTTGCATCCTTCCTCCTATACTGTCTATCTCTCTCGTTTATTTCCCTCGCCCGTTCTCTTGCATGGCCCTCCCTTCCAGTCTCCTTTTCTCGATCTCCTGCGTGTTCTCAGATCTCGAGTCCGATTTCTTGGGCATTGGCGCAGAAGTCTCGGTTGAGCTCCGAAACAGACACACCGACCCTCTCTCAAGTCTCATCACTTTCTGTCTGGCCTCTGGTTTGCTGTGGCTTGGGAGCGGCTGGTCGGATGCGTCCCCAGCAAGCAAGCCGCCATCAACGCTCAACACTACAGTGCCAACAAAGTGCAAGATGCCTGCACCGCTTCATACGACAGACAGTTCTGGGATGTCTAATATATATATCTCTCTCTGATAGGGGATGGATTATCAATCTTTCCATGAATACATGAACTCATGGACCGGCGGTTTAAGAAACGAAACGAAGGACAAAACGACGAGACGTGGGCAGGCAGTGGCACCGTGCGCTAACTTGTCGGCGGCACAGTTTAAGTATCCGACCCTTGCACTTATGCGATTGGCGTTGCACGGGGGGCTCTTGAAATCGAATTTCCAGCATTTCCCATGCCATCGATTGCGCATCTGCTCAACTGTCCGCCCCCCACACTTTGCGGGCAACGATCAATTGACTAGAGGGTATCGTCCGGTCTTCTCAATCGAGTGAACCCCTTTTCAGCCACAATCGATTCTTCTTTTCCTGTTCTGTCCTCCCATTATCGTCTGTCCAACATCACCACTGCCGCCTTGGTGCGACACCGGAATCAGGCTGCTTGGAAGCTAGAACGAGTCTGGGGCCCTGTGTCCTGCAGCCGCATGCATGTCTCTCTGCACACTGACGCTGCCCAAGTGCCCCGTCCACAACATCGAGTGATACGAACCCCAGGCCTCTTCCTCTACCACCAGCCGCCTCCGAAACAATCACGGCGCGCTATCTCAATTTCAATCTCACTCGCATCACACCCAGCCACCCCGGCCGGCCGGCTGGCGACGGGACCCCATTCACCTCCGAGCAATTGCGGACAGCAAAGACTCACTGGCCTGCCCCTCAAGAATGCGACTTGGCTCATAGCTCCAAGCCCCCCCCCCCCCCTCACCCCGCCCTTCTCCCTTCCCGGGTCACCCTTATTCTGTTCCTCTCCGTCCATCCCCGGCCGCATTGCCTGGACCATCGGTCCTCGGCTTACCTGTTGCTGGGAGCCGGGAAATGTAGCCAGACACATATCTCACAGCCGAGTCCTCCAACTTTGCGGGGTCTTGATAAGCTTCTAGGCGACTATGCTGTGGTATCTGCTCTACCCCCTCAGAGGGTATGTGACCCCTTCTTCTTGGAACCACGGCCTCCCCGTGTACCCCTCGGAGCTAGTTGTATTGACCCTTTTTAGGACGACCGAGGCCCCAGTGCTGGCCCCAACACATCCCCTGCGAACGGCGTTTTCGCAGTATGGGACCTGGGCTGCCAGGCATGTCAAGATTGTTCTGCCCATATCCACGGCAGTTGTCTTCGTACTGCTGTACCTTTTCCCGTTCCTATACACTACCGACTCAACCAACATCACCAGTGGTGTGTCAAATCTTCCACATCATGTTTGGACAGATGCCCAACCCCTCGGTGACCGGGCCAACGTAGAGCCCGACGTCATCATGCGCTCCATATGGGTCCATGGCAGCTACATGAAGGCACTGGAGCGCGACGTGTTGCTGGGAGCCCTGGAGCTTCAAGACGAGCTCCTGGGCCCAACAACCGATTTCAACCCACGTCGGCCACAAAGCTCGCTTCTGCCTCTGCCCGACCCCATGGGTGACTTGACTGGCGAGGAGCGTGACGCCTTTCACATCATCAACGGCCTGACCAACCAATCCTGGTTCTTTCACTCACCTCTGCAATATTGGTCTGGCTCTTCCGAAAACATTGCCGTGGACAAGGACCTTGTTTCCACCGTCAACGCGAGGAAATCCCAGTCTACTTCTGTCAATGTAACCCTCCGACCCTCTATCGTGTTCAGTGGCAAGCGCTTCGAAGAGCGAAGACTGGTCGCCGCTGACGCTCTGGTCATCACCCTGATCCATCTTCGCGATTCCCCAGTTGGTAGGCAGTGGGTCAGAATGGCAGAGACAATTGCTGCGCGAAACAGCGACAAGTGGACCATCATCCCAGGGGATGGGAGGAGCACGTCGAGCCAGCTTTACGAGTTCCAATTCCGCCCAATGTCGTGGGTCGATTGGTTTCTTCTCACTATCGCATACTCACTTACAATATTCTACCTCTTGGTCACCCTGTCAAAACTTCGCGCTGTCAAGTCGAGGATCGGCCTCATGGTGACCGTACTGGCACAGATCGCGGCGTCGGTTATATCGAGTTTCACCATCTGCGCCATCTTCAAGATCGACCTATCCCGTATTCCATATTATGCCTACCCTCTTGTGGTTCTTGCCATTAGCGTGGAGAACTCGCTCAGACTCATCAACGCAGTTATCACAACGTCTTGGGGCGTGAGCATCAGTGATAGAATAGGGGAAGCATTTGGCGCAACTGCCCATGTGGCCGTTGCGAACCGTGTGCAGAACCTCTTGGTCCTTTCTGGGCTTTCGAGGATTACGTTCCCAGGCGTTGCGGCCTTCTGTACCTTTGCCGCAGTCGCCGTCATTTTCGACTTCTTCTACCTTGCCACATTTTTTCTCTCGGTCCTCAGTGTGGATGTTCGGCAAAGGGAGCTCAGTGAGTTGGAGAAAGCCTCCCTTCGACGGAAAAGGTTCTCCCAGAGTACTACTTCTACACCGACCTGGATCGATAACTTTCGCCAGATCCGCCTTGGTGAGGTTGCTGTATCAACCCGCGTTGCAGGAACCACTGTTCTCCTCGGCTTTGTCCTTATCGCACAGGCCCATTACGCACCTGAGAGCGGTCACCAGTGGCTGAACCGAATCTTCAGCCTGTCGTGGACAAGTTCGGGTCCTAGCACTCCGTCATCACTTCTCATTGACATTCATCAGGCCCGGAGTCCGACTTCTTGGCTTCGCCTCCAGGATCATGAAACCGCACGAGAAGTTATCAATGTCGTCAAGCCGTGGGGCCACAGCTATGTGGCATGCGTTCACGATCCCATAATATTTGTACTGAAAGGCTCTGATCGTATACCGCACAGCAGGGAGCCATTCTTTCTGCCTGCTGTATATGACTTCATCCACCACGAGGTGCCACGCTTTGTCGTGCTTCTCTTGACCATGATGGCCATGGTCCTCCTATTTACAAAATACCTCATCCGAGATAAACGCCAGCAGGCTGGTGACCCCGACCACCCTGATGACGAACCTCTGCTATCAATTCGGACTATGAGTCAGGGCCATACACTCGATATTGCCATGCTGGCAGCATCACCGGGCGGTCAACTTGTGTCGGCCGGGCTTGATCGAACTATTCAAATATGTGATGTGCTGGCTGGCTCAAGGAATCAGCTCTCATCAGAGTCTGATAATTCCGGTGATGACCTCACCGACCTCACGGAAAACCTCTTTCCAGTCTTGGGGATGACAATCGACGAGGACTCCAGATGGCTTGCGTTACTTTCATGGCAGAGGGTGGTACTGTGGGGCATCGAAGAGCAACAGTGGGTGTCAATGATGGAAATTGATCTAGGCGGGCACAAACCCGAGGCATTTTTTTTTGGCGCTGCGCAAGGTGATTCCATACCACCACTTCTGGTAGTGAGGAGAAATGGCACGATGGCCGAGTTAGACTTTGAGGCTGAGGAGTCCAAAGATTATGTCATCTGCAAAACACCCCTTGTTTGGGTGGTACCGTTTGCAGGGAAGTGTAAGCGGCCAGCTAAAGTTCCCCTCATCCTCTCGAACAGAAATGCTCAGGACACTCTTCGCCTGTATATTGACAAACCAGTTTCATTCGCAGACTCTTCCCGCCAGCAAGCCCCTCGACTATCAATCCTGACAGCGTCCTGGAAGAGCTGTATCCACCTGGTCACGCAGCATGAGAATGAGTGGGTTTCCAAAGAAGTCACTCTCGCCGAACGGGGGTCGAGGGACATACACTGTTTGATCCCCGTGCCGGCTTCATCGATGTATCTTGTCGGTCGATCGCGCACGATTGATTTGGTTGATCTGGATTCATCGGCCATCATCCACACCTTTCAGACTGAGCCCATGCAGCCCCGGTCTTTGAGGCAGATTTCGTCGGCACGGCCGCGACAAACTGGCCTCACTTCCCTGACATTATCATATGTCAACTCCGACACGGGAGAGTTGGTCATTCATACCCATGTACCCGAAGAAGATGGCGATGCTATATGCTCCGATGGTCTGCTAGGTGCGAGGGACCGGGGCCAGCGCTCATGGGGTGGGAGCCGCGAGACCATAAGGCACATCGCCAACCCGGGCACCTGGGAGGTGCTCTCTAGCGGAAGCATAGTAGGCGTGCGGCGGAAGCCTACGGTACCGGTGCAACAGCGGTCCTCTTCATTATCAGCAACGGCAACAAGCGGCCTTCGGAAACGGGGCGGTGCTCGACCAAACTCAAAGCCCGCAGCCGTCAACGAAGCGTGGGAGGTGTGGGTGATTAACCACCTCGAGACCAAAGGCAGTGTCGAAACTGCACTACTCGACGTACCTAGCGCTGCAGATGACTCGAGGAGCCTGATGGTATCCGAATTGGGCCCCATGGTGAAGCTGGGCACTATGAGCGTCGCAGTTGGTTTCGGAAACGTGATCAAGGTCATCAGCGTGGGCCACGAGTATTTTGATCCGGACCGCGATCGTCTGGATGCGGAGGACTTCAGAAATTTGACGACGGGCAGGAGGAAAAAAGCCTTGGCTTCCGCTTCGCGAGCCCGAGGGTGGTGATGAATGCTTTTGTTTCTGGGATCTCATCACTGGAGGATACTGGGTTTTTGGCTCTTGGAGTTTAAAAAGCTTTGCTGTTTTACCTCTTTTCTTCTTGCTTATTTGCGACCATCTATATACCCCTGTTTTTGTTAACTAGTATTTGAGAGCAAAAAAAGAAAGTTGAATTTGGCGTCATAATACCGTTTGGCCGTCTTATATATATTCCAAAATCACGCTCCAGAAACAAGGGCTGTGACTTTTTACACAATAAGTTCTTCTTGTCTTGTCCTCTGTTTTTGATCTGACCTTGGGTGTGTCGCTGACCTGTCCACGCACGGGCCGTTTGCGCCTGTCTCCTGTGTCACTCACCAGGCTAAACTCCACCAACGTAAATCGGACACTGGTCAGGTCAACTATACCTACCCCCCCCTCGGTCAGGTCAACTTCCCCTCATCTTGGCCAGGTCAACTATTACCCAATATTATTATTTCATAAACTCGACAGTTACGTAAGAGACTATTTATACCCCTTCGACTGTTGTTTGACTGAGTCTATTTTGAATGCGCATCATCAGCGAGTACCCAGTTATAAGAAAAACACTTCGTCAATGCGAATATGAAGTTGGAATGGAAGTTTGGAATAAAATGTATTCTCTTAAATAAATAATAAAAACATGCCACCGATCGGCTCGCTCTCCTCGCTCTATGTTTGTTCTATTACGCAAGCCTACCTATCAAGATGAGGAAATTATGCCCCCAAAAATCCTGAAATCTGAGTTTTTTTTTATTTTTTTAAAAAAAAAACTGCTGAATCCTGCCCTGAATCCTCCGGTGTGAAAAGGACCCTTGTCTCCCTGACTACCTGTCCACTAGCGCCATCCAAAATAGGGGGACTGAAGAAAGAGTTGTTACATATGGATTGTTGTGTGCGTCGGTGACTTCGGATGAGATGGAGTTGTTCAGGAAAGTGGTGGTGCGCGATATTTTGTTAACTCCATGAAGAAAGGGGTGGGCGCACAGGCCGAGGTGAGGCCCTTCCAACAGCCCTTCGGTGTGGAGTTTGTTTATTGTTGCCTGTCTTTGCTCTTGTTCCCTTGCCATGTGTGCGTGTGCGTGTGTATGCGTGTGTGTTGAACCTGTCTTGACGTGGTGTGTTGGGGTGGTTCTTTCCTGCCCTGGTTCCCGGAGGGTTTGGTTGCTGGCCGACAAAGGCGGGTCACTACCTCCTTGCTGCCCTCCGGACTGATGCGTGGACCTGCGTGTTGCTGGCTTGAGGATACCACGCCCGACAATCGTCGCACGCCTCGTCCATCCGGATAGTCTGCCAGATCTGCCGGTCACCGCATGGCGTTTGGATCATGCTGGCTGGTTTGCAGAAGCTCGCGAAGCTATACGTGACGTGCTTACACACGAACGCGTGGGCGTAGTAGCGACACATTGTTGCTGTTGTTGACCGCTTGGTTGATACGAGTTGTGATGTGTGTGTCTGAGTGTTTGCCGTTGCAATTTATCAACTCTCTTTGTCTCTTAGGGCAGGCATGGATATGGGTTTGTGATGGTTTGTGAATGAGAGCTGAAGAGGGACGGCGAGAAGAAGAAGATAAGAGACCTTTTTGTTTCTTGTGATGTATGGAAAGGGGAGATGAGGAGACAAAAGATGAAATGAGGATGATTGATGACGGAGTAATCGTCAGATTGGATGCTGGTAAAGCGAGGTCCAGAGGCTCTAAATCTGTCTCTGCTCAACCCAGCTCGCTTGAACAACTTGTTTGGGGGCAGGAATTGGGTAGTTCTCCGGCCCCCTTTTATCCTCAACTGGGCAGGAATAATGAATATCAAGACCTCGAGAATACGACGAGAGCTGAGGTTGAGTGGCAAACAAATGATCGCAGCCTCACACGTGCATCATGCCAGTAATGTTGAACAAGACTCTTAATTACTTGGTGACGTGCGTTTTCCTTGATGGCGAATCTCGGGAGAGCCGCATGGGCTTATGAAGCTGACCAGCCGCTGCTGTTTGGGGGCTCAGCTCTCAGCTGCATATGGTATGTGTGTCTGGTTGGTGTGTGTCCCCAAGTCAGAAGTAACGGCCAGTCAAGTAAGTCCTCAGGCTCTCACTCTCACCTACCCTTCCCTGGGGTCTGGCAAATTAAATGCCCAGGACGAATGAGGGGAGCTGACTCGCTGGATTTGTTACCAAAAGTAGGCAGAAGAGTTGAGCGCAGCTGCCTTGCAAACCGGCCACTAAACCAGTTATAGGAGCCATGTGTGCCACTCGTCCATTCAGTGAGTGCCTGGGTTTTTAACTCGCCGGTCCGGACGCAGTAAGGCTTGCCATGCCGCAGCCTGGAGAGAGAGGCACCTACTCCAAGGCCGTAATGGTCTCTCTCTTTAGAGTTTCCGGGACCGGTATCCATTCCGCTTCTGGGCCCGCGCTGGGCGGCCAATGAAAGAAAGGGTTTGCGAGTCCGAGGGAACAGCGGCCCGGTATATGTAGATGGTCGACCGCCGAAGTTACATCGAGGAAAGCTCCTCAGACTCGATCACTTGATCCAATAACACAGCTTCCGAGATAGGAAATGTTGTTCAGAACGGTGAGCTTCGTCATGTAGGTCCCCTTTCCTTTGACCGCTCTCGTTCCCGAGCACCAATCCCACTTGGAGTTTTGAGTTTTCCCCGACCTTCATGCCGCCCATCGAGGTAAAACTGGGCCTTGAGGGAGTCTGAGACTGAGAAACGGCTCCCATAGGGCTAGAGGGTACGGGCAAGGCCATGTTCTGTAACAGGCCAGAATACCAAAAGCCAGAGCCATTGGAAAGCCGACAGCAAACATGTTAATGAAGGTGTCATGAACTGTGATTTGCAAGCGAACAAGACGAGTTTCCTGACGGTTGCTACTCTCCAAAGAGGTGCTGAAGTTGGGGGCTGGGGAGATGTGATGCGTCCACATTGTCAGTCGACAAAGTCTTGAAGCGGCGGGTTCGGCAGGTAGTAGGGCCGGGATGTTTGCTTCTTGGTCTTCACCGCCAGTTCGTCTTGTTTGCCTCACGGTGGCATAGGGTTGTGAGTGGTGGAAGACGGGCCGCGGGCTGCGCTGAGCTGTCACGGAGTAGAGGCCACAATCATGTTGTGTAAAGCCGATAGATAGACCGCACAGAGGTAGGTACAGTACTTCATAGGTGAGGAGAAGGGATGGCCGCATGGTGGAGGGCCAAGTCACAGTGGGTTCGCTCGGCGAGAGGAGGTGTTGTTGTTGATTATTGGGCTCTCTGAATCCAAGTGCTGGCACCAATTGGGGGGTGCTGATGGCATTTCAGGTCGTCCATGTCGAAAATGCGGTGGCTGGGACACAAGATGGTGGGTTTGCTTGGCTCGTTGAAAAACCACGGTTCTGCTCGTGTTGTCCGGCGTGTCCAGGAGGACCATTGACCACCACGGCGAGTGACGAGCCCTGTGGCGTTCCGTCGCGTCCCGTCCTGCTGCCCCTGTTCCAATCTCGGATCGACCATCACAGCAAGGATGGTCCAAGGCTCCAAGCATGGGGGTTCTTAGGCCTAAAATGGGAAGGGGGTGGGGAGGCATTGGGAGGGGACCCTGGTGCATCGACATCACACTTGCTTGCTGCAGCCCATCCCGTCTTCACGGCACCTAAACCGTAAACAGACCGAGAAAAAAGTCAATTCGAGACAGTGAACGAAAACAAAAAAGGAGCCTCCTTCCACCTCGTCTAATCTCTGATCGGCATTGGTATTGGCATTGGCATTGGCATTGGCATTGGCATAGGAGCACGGTTGCGTGTTTGTGTGTTTGTGGCCGAGGGTCCGTGTGCAATGGAACACTTCTTGAACTCGGTCATGGTCAGAGTCATTCATGTTCAGGGAGCAGGAGATTGATTGAAATAAATGGCCGCTGCGGAGGTCGACCTGTCTCAGACACGGCATGGTCCTTCCCGCTCGAAAGTAGCACTGACTGGACAGTGGACACAACGTCCTCGGGCTTCTCAAGAAATGGATATTCTCGTGGGAAACTCAGAAGGAAGGAAGGCTCAAGTTTCAGGTTCCAGGTTAGGCAGGTAAACTGCTCGTTGACTTCCAGTTTGTGTCATTGTGTCATTGTGTCATTGTGGTGTGTTCAGGTCAGCAAAGCAGCAGGTGCAACTGTCTGTCCAAGAAGGAACGCCCACTGATGAATTCTGAAAGATCATGAAAGCTGACCAGCCGCTGGCGCTTGTCGCGTCCAGCCCAACCCGAGGCTCGTCTCGCTACCGATTGCGAAGCACTGTGACCTGGAACCAGGGAACCCAGTTCCCCGACAACCGCCCAAACCCAGCAAAGCGGGTGCTGGCTTTTCGCCAAAGCACAGCAGCCTCTCTTTCCCACCAGTTTGTCTTTCTCTGACACAGGATCGGCGCTTGGGTAAGGTGCTCGGCGCTCGTGCGGTCCCCCAGACCTTCATTCACATTCATCCCATCTGTATCACACAATAGATCAACACTCAGCCGCCACTGCGAAGCCAGATCTCACCTCAATCTCAATTTTGATCTATCTCAATTGATCTCCAGCCGGGTCGAGCCTGGGGCTGGGCGGGCTTGAGCGCGCACGTGGCGCTAAGCTGTCGCTTGGGGGGTCGGGACGCGTTTTTGGGCCTTGGTTCATCCAAATTCCAATCCGACCTATCCCAAGTCTATGCTGACAGGGAGGGCTGAACTCCGAACTCCTCCATCTGTCTTGGGTATCAGCCCAAATCCCAACTCCTGTGAGCACCACAGCGTACATCGAGCGAACGCATGCGCCGCGTCTCTTGGGTCGCCCTTGTCGTCCCTCCCACCCTCTCTTGCGCTTCTCATCCTCCAATCGCTGTCCCTCCTCTGCTGCCCCGAATGGAGCCGCGAGCTGCCAGGGTATGCACCATCGACTCGACTGGCTTGATTGACTGAGGGTGGACAACTCACCTTGCAGCGCACCATCTGCACCTCAAACGGCTTCCATTCGCTTTGCAGTCATCCAGCAGCCCACCTCAGGACCCGCCGCCTTTTGTTTGCCTGCCTGCCCGTCTGTCTGCCCTTTCCTCCCTATGACATATTCGTCGCCGCTCGCTTTCGACGATCCAACGATCCAACCTGCTTTCCTGCACTCGTTACTCGTTATTGTTTGCCTCTCGTCCTGCCTTTGCAGCGTCATCAAGTCGAGGTACACGACGCCAGCAACCCCAGCCCATCCTGCCTCCTGCGTGGCCGTTGACAAGGCGTCGGCAAGTCACCGTCGCGCATTTAACAAGACTGGACGCTGGGCCAAGGAGGAGAGGGTCCACTGTCTTCCTACATTCGTTCATGCACGAGACCCTCGCTTTGCGCTGCTGAGCTGCACGACTCCTTTAAACCACATACAGCCCCCTGGCCCGCCGCCCAGCTACCCTCTCACTGCTGCAGGCTAGACTGCCGCACACCATTCTGCTGTTTCGACTAAAAAAAATAAACCCGTGTTTACTTTGTTGTCGCGGCTTCCTGCTTCATTCTTCAAGCGATCACGGCTCAAGGCAGGAGAGCCCACGGCCGCCAATTGATCCCCGACGGCCCTTCAATCTCCTCAACTCACTCACTCATCGTTCGTCAACGCACCCCTCACCTCAGGCTCCACCTCGACCTTGGCTCGCGTGTTTGGCTCTTGGAACGACGTCTTGGGCATCCCCAGTTTGCCTGTTCACCGCCCTGTGTCCCTCTCCAAAGTGCAGGGTCCCTTGTCCAAGATTATCTGAATGGTCCCACAAGTTCCAGGCGCCTTCGACCACCTTTGTTTACCCGCAGAAGAAGAATCCTGGGGAACATACTCGCCTCCTTATATATCCCGAAAACAACACGATACGTCGTCGCCATGCCCTGCTCCAAAACCAACAAGCCCTCCGCCACTAAAACTGAGCCTCAACTCTCCATCTGGGCGGATTCCTGGTAACGACTTCCCCTCCGGACCCTCTGATTCGTCGTCTTTGTCTGTACAAATTGCCTTTTCAGGCCTACCTCCTTCGCTGTATCATATTGGTCAGTGGCCCTCCAATGACGAAGCCGCCCCCAGTGGCCAAAAAACTGACCCCAATGATGCAGTTCTGTGTAATTAAATCCAGAAACTGCTGCTTCTTCGTGTCAACTAAGCCATCTGTTGAGCCTAAACCAGTTCTCGCCGTTTCACCATCGTCAACCCATTTCAACACTGAGAGGACTCACACAGGCCATCTCACTCTCTGACCGTCCTCCACTGATGCAGCAACCGATATATCGACCATCGCTCCTTTCAGTTAGGAGCAGCAGGGCGGTGCTCTCGAGGCAGCCGTCCGCTTCACCACTAACCTCACCGAGGTCATCCACTAATTGTGCCCGACCATGGCTTCCTCGGAGGTCGATCAAAAGTTTCTCGGCAAACTTGCCAAAGCTGTCGAAAACGACAATCCCCTCCTAGCCCAGGTCTTATTCAAAATTCTAGGGCTTTCCATCGGCCTTTCCGGCCATCTCAGAGTCATCACAGCCCGGAAGCAGCGCCGGAACGATGCGGCTCATGGAGCTCCATTTTTAGAGCTTTATCTTCACGCCATCTGGCTGTCCCGCGAAGGACTTGTGTTGCTCGAGCAATATGTCATTCCCATGGTCGGTAATTACGTTGAGCTCAAGGTGCTAGCATACAAGTTACGCGCCTCTTTTTACCACATTTTCGTCTTATTCCACAACACGCCTCCCGTCTCCTCGATGGCCATCAGCACGCCTGAAGGCCAAACAACAGCAACAGTCCCAGGGCTAGCATCAAACCGCGTCGATAAAGGCAAGGAGGTGGCTAGGGGTGACGAGTCCGACAGCATACAACCGTCTTTAATACTCCCACCCCCTTTCGAAGGAGGGCCCGTCGGTCCGCCTCCGGGTTTTGGACCGGAGTCACCAGCTGCATTCCTTGTCCCGGCTGGGAACTACCTTTCTCACGCCTCTCGGTGCTTCCAAGAAGCTGTACATCTCGCCGACTCGCTGTTATGGGGGTCGCACTCCCTACGGCTTTCTGTCAAGACAGAGTATGTGGCGTTTTTATATGAATGCGTCCACGACGCCGAGGGCAGTCGAAAACTTGCCAGGGACACCATTACCCAAGCCTACGAGGCCAAGGAAGGCATCGAGGACGATATGTTCGAAGACACTAGCGAGCTTGTAAACATTCTAGGGAGAATGTCAAAACGAGGACTCGGTTCAAATAAAGGATCAAGCTCGGGCACCACACAAGGGGGAACTCCCCGGGTGGAACAGCCTGAGACAAGCGCCCCGCCTGGGATGATTTAGACAAACCACAAGATACCAGTCGCCCGCTCATTGAACTCTTTCCAAACCCCTGGGGGTTGGTCTTACAGCGAAATTTCATATTACTATCGCACCCGACGCGCTCATACCCTCCGCCAACACAACCCAACCCAACTACCTACCAGGCGCGTTCTCCACCAAACCCCTCTAAGTGGTGATGTCGTTCATCAGTTTCAACCCCTTTCTTCGTGGTGTTGAACTTGGATTCAAATAAGTCTGCATTTCGGCGGAGTACGGTGATTACCCCTCCCCCAAACATATTTTCTTTGCATAGCTATCTACATGCATATTGGCTCAGGACCGGAGCGCAACTACCTTTTGTGTATACACCAACCAGTACCTTTTGGGATTTCAGTGTATTTTAGCTTCGGAACATTTAATTGTATTGGGGGCTTTAAAATGGCATATATTTGTTGTATTTTTTATTTATTTTTCGTTTTCTTTGTACTGTTTGATGATACCCGATGCGTCGAACACGGGCGATGGTGTCTTGGAGACCGGTCATAGGGGCCTAGGTAGGGAGATCCTTGTGCGTGATTCATCTATTATATGTACATGTGCAAGTGGGACAGGTGATTGGGTGCTGTATTTGTACGTTATCGAACTTAGACTATACTTATAATGAATGGGGAGGTTTTTGTTCACTGCGTGAAGGTACAGGACGATTGAGATGATGTGGATACCTTGCTGGCGTCTCTGCGAACGGCGAAAGGGCTGTTGTGTGCAGCCGCCTGCGCATTTCACACCCATGCTGTTCCGCATATGGTTTGTATTGCAAGGATATTCATTGTGGGCGTGTTGGGATGTACGCAGGTTAGGGATGCGTCGATATTTTGGAGTTTGTTGAATAGGGTTGGGATCATGTTTACTTGCACCCTTGGGGAGATGTAGATGTGGTTTGCTGTTGCCGGGAGGATAGTGACCGTGCCCCTATGCGGACTTGGTGTTGTTCCATGGCTTGTACAGGACTTCAAGAGTCTCTTGATTATGTTTAATATTGTGTGTTCTGTTATGGTTGTGGGATCGTTTCGTCATTTATAATAAGTTATTATACTTAATAATGGAGTTATGTATGCGTGCGTGCACCTTTTTAGGGGAAGATGCTGAAAGCTGGTGAATGGATACCTGTATATATTTTCGGGTTTTATGTTCATTTTCTTTTTATTTCTTGTCTTTTGTTTTATTCTTTTTTCTTTTAACTGTCTTTTTTCATTCAATACCTGCCTCCTTTCTTCTCAATTATCTCTATTTTTTTTTTACTTTTTATTATTCTTCCATTCTTTTGTCTTTTCTCTTTTTCTTCTTTCTTTTTTTCCCCTGTAGGCGTTCTACTTTTTGCTTTCAAGCTTTTTCTTTTGCCCCAAGCCCTCGTATCAACATTATTCTTACGATGCTCCTGCCGGTGACCGCCTCCCCCACCAAGGAGCTGAAAGAACAAAACAACAAGTAAGCGTAATGGGGGTGAGATACCAATCACGGCAAAACGGGGGTCAGAGAGCTGACATAGTATTCCCTGTGATTCATGTCAGTCAGCCGTAACTCGGAATTGATTGAGATGGACTTAGTGCTACGTCATTAGCCTTCCGACTCTTTCATCTTCTGGGGTGTGATGAATTGACTTTCATAGACTTCCTCTCCTTGTTAATTTCCGTCTTGGGGGTTAGGTGCTCATTTGAGCAAAAAACTTGCTCACTGAGCGCGACTAGAATTTGCCCGCCTTATAATGAGATGAAGAAACCTCAACTCGTGACAAATGAGTTGAAACATGCTATCAGACACCGTGCAAACACAGATGTCAGACCAAGAGTCCCTCTCCGCGGTCACCAATACCTCTCCTCGTCCTCTTGAGTACTTGACTCACTTGATTCTTTTTTTGTCCATTATCATCCGCCCTTGGTACCTGTGATGCTCCGGGTCTTTGGACCTTGGGCTTGGGGGGTTCATCTACGACCGGGTTGGGAGAAGTTGGGTACTTGGACGTCCTCAATCATGAAATGTAGAACCAAATCTCCATAAATAGTAGCTCAGGTGATGGAGAGGCTGGCCCCGCGGGAACATTAGTGATCCTTCTTTGGGGAAGGGTGAAGGTAGAGAAAATGGGAATTTTGTGACTTACGGCTCTCTCCTTTCCTTGAAACTTTTTTTGGAAGGAGGAAGATAGATTCTTTGAGGGGCCGAGGTACTTTGGTTTGTGGCCTTTTTTTTTTTGGATGATTGAGTAAAAGAAGAAGGGGAGGATGTTGCATGCTCTTTTTGGCGATCATGGTTTACCCCTTTTTATTGGCTCGGCTGACAGTTCTGCCTGTTTCCTATTACACACACACGCATACACACACCCATCCACATGCGCAACGCTCTTTTTGGCATTCCCGGTCTTGGCATGGTCTGCGATTTCACTACATCTGGAACAATATCTCCTCGCTGTTGGCGTTGATCAGAGATGAAGATTGCCAGGGGAAGGAAGGCTCTGATTATTCTAGAAGAACGCAACCTGATCATCACACAGTCCTGATTTCTAGAAATATTTGCCCAAGCTGAGAGAGCCTTGCTATCTAGCGCGCTGTCGCGTAACATGGACCCAAGCATAATTGGAGATGGCTTTGCCCTCTCACTGAGTGGCCCATGACCGATCATTTTTTTGAGCCGTGATGTGTTTGTCTCCGAGGCTTCTTTCACTCCTTTACATATCCCACCTTCGTTACTGCTGTCATTTTCTTCCATCCCAATAATGCCTGCTGACTGCAAATGATGCACCAAAAGCTGAAAACCTGCTTAATTCACCTTGCTCAATTGTTTGTATTATCAGGAGAAAATTCGATCGCTCATGGCAAACTGACACGAACTCACATGCCACCCCTGATTTTGCTTTGTCAAGTGCCGTTCGGCCATGATATTAATACCCATGTCCCCGCGACTAATTCTCGACTTCTTCTTGTCTTGTTTTTCTTCCACACAAGCACACACATTGTTTTGCTCTTTTCAGTCAGTCAGCCAGCCAGCCAGCCAGCCAAACTCATCTCGGTTCAAACCATCGCTCCGTCAACTCATACTTTGAGCGTCTCTCAGTTCCCCTTCCTGTCAACACTGAGCCAACTCAGCAGTTCTACTCTTTACTACGCGGCCATACATACCTTTGAAATCACACAGCCCACGTAACGAAACCCGGCCACGATGCCGGCCCCATGGGATATCCCGGGAATGTTTCAGGACTTTGATCCCAATGTTAACATGCCGATCATGGAGGGATTCGGCCCAAAGGGTCCCATGCAAAGACTGGCTTGGTATTAACACCCCCCCCCCCCCCTCCTTCCCATACCCCATCATAACTCAGCATCATAGTTTTGAATCGTGTTAACACAAAGGTCTCAAGGATCTGTGCTTGCGGCGAATACTACCCCTTGGCCACCGTGTCTTGCTCATGCGCAAAGTTTGACGTGAACAAGCTTACCGCCAGCAAGGGGCCGGGAGGATACGACTTTGTCAACAAGTTTAACGTCGTCATCGGCAACGGGAGCAAGGACTACCACGAAGCCAACATCGGCTGGGGCGTCGTCGGTTGGTGCTGGGAGAAGCACGCCCTGCGCAACAGACAGTACCACAACGTCAAGACCACGGGTTACGTCCCACTTGCCCCCGCGCCCTACGGTGGCTTCCACTCGTCCTTCATCCGCGAGAAAGAAGGCCCCGTCGATACTGACCAGCTGAGTGCGGGCGAGCAGAATACCCCCTGGCAGGGCACGGCCGCGGTTCAGTACTACAAGGGGGCCGCTGGCTTTTGGCCTGGAGGCACGCGGTTCCCTCTTGGCGACCCGCGGAATCCGCTGTCCTACTATCTACCGAAAGGACGCCCCTAGGAATCTCAAGGCCCTCAAGGCTCTCAATCCTAGCCTAGTTGTACGGATCATCAGCACACCTCAAGCGGCGGAAGTCAACCCTAAAGGTGACAACATTGCCCCTATTCATCGCTGAGAACGGGATGGAGAGAATTCCTGGGGGACGCATTGACAACACTCTTCACATATACGAAGACTAATTTTTTTTTTGGAAGCGCATATCTCTGGCAGTTGCGCTGATTCCTTTTTTCCCTTTTTTTTCTTCTTTTTTTTCTTCTTTTTTTTTTTTTCTCCCCGTGTCGCTTCGCGATCACCTTCCTCCAGTCGACCCAGTCCACTCAACTAGCTTCTGATGGATCGAGGCATTTTTGGACTTCCATTCAACGTACAAAACAATTTACTGTTATTTTTTGGACGGCTTTGCTGGTAGCCTGTGCCGGCCAGTGGTCAAAAGGAACAAACATATATCGTGGACGAGGAGGGGGGAAAAGGGGGGCTGGCTCTCAAGAACCCCCCAACTTTTACATAGTTACACTTTGACATCGTACATACCATGCATACTCTTTGAGAATACCACGCTCAAGCTGTTTCGGGAGTGGAGTTGTCTGAAAACTCGGTGAAACTAAGCTTGCGCAACCCCATTCCTTGAGATTGGAGATTCGTTGCTGCGATTGTTGTTCGCCGCGCCAACTGACTTTGTGCACTGATCAATGAAACAATAAATGGAGGCCCCCCCTGGGAGCAGCAGTAGCACCACCCTAAACTGAGGGCTGAGGGGCCTGAACTGCTGAAGACTGAGGAATCTAAACTGAGGACTGAGGGAATGAAAGGGGGAAATAAAGTAAAAGAAACAAGTTGGTGAAGTCTGCTTAACGGCAGAGAGGACTCAGAGTTTTGGCTCAAGATTGGATCTGTGATGTGTCAAGAATGTGTGCATATACGTGTGTGTGGGAGTTGAGTGACTGGGGGTCAGAACTAGGAGTCAGAGGCATTGAGGCGGATCGGTACTTATGTCCTTGAGGAGAGGTTCTCGACTCACTTGCCACCAGAAATCCAAATGGCTATTTCTTGAAGGCTCGGGTCCGTCATGTCCCGAGATGGCATTTTCATCTTATAAGAAGCTCGGCGACGGCCGTTTGCTGAGATACCCTTGCAATGAATGCGCTCTTGTGGTGGATGTATCCCTCTAGTGGATATGTGTATGCCTGGACCCGAGATAAAAAGGGGTATGTTCGAATAGAGGCCAAGACAGTGGGGGAAAGAGGCATTTGAGCCACACTTCAATGCCTCGTAGGGTCCAACCAACAACACATATGCGATCGACCGCGCCCCGCCGAACCGAGAGCAACCGGCAATGGCACGAGAAACAGCGTGCCAATACTCTGCTCACGGCTCGGTGCCGTTGTCCTTTTCAACTCTGGAACTTGTTGTTCTTGTTCTCTCCTCTCGGCCCCGAAGCCGGGACTTCTTGGGATGAAGAAGTCTTTCGCAGCTGAAATCAATGATCTCCGGCTACAAAAGACTCCAAAGGCTGCTGAGGCTGAGATCTGTTGGGCGGACTGAGCTTGGCCAAAACTGTTGTGAATCTTCCGTCATTCTTTCTATGATTGCCCCCGAGGGCTCGGGTCCGAGAGTCGAACTTGCAGGCAGATAAGGACAGCATGACCCGACAACGAAGGACTTGAAATTGCTGGCCAGTTATGAGCTGTCAAGCTGGGCTCGTCAAGCTGCTGGGCTGTTACACTGCCCAAGAAAAAGAATCATCGTACGTGACTACTCTTCAGTTCACCGGGACGGATAAGCTGGATTTCGCAGGAACCAGGTGACAGAGATGTCACTTGAACAGGGAACATAACCAAATTAACAAAAAAAAAAAGCAATCAGATGAGCCAGGTCACTCCTTAAAGTGTAAGAAGCCCGTAGTCCTCACCACTCCATTGTTCTTTGCATCAACAAATTCGTCCATCAAGCCTTCAGCCGATCCCCGAGCCAAGTCTTGACGTTCAGCAACATTCCATTCACGTACCTCTTCTCTGGAGACAAGCTCGGCTATCATTGTGACTTCCTACACGATGCCCAAAGGTTCGAAGAAAAAGCCGAACAACCGGTCGAAGGAAGAGCCGTTGAGACCTCTAAAGTACAGCGAGTTGAAAGCCGTTTATGAGAGCGGTACACAGCCTCATGACTCCCACGACGGTACCCCTGTCAAATGGTATTGTATATCCATATTCAAACAAAAGGTTAAGGAGCTGGCGATATCTGACAACGCAGAGTAGGGAATGCATGAATTGCCGCCGCTGGTGCGAGATGAGCGCCAGCCACTGCCAAGGGTGCAAGGCGGAAAGAGACGATAACTCCCCCGTCTTCAACAAATATAACGTCATGATTGGCAATGGAAAAGGAATCTTGCCCAAAAAGAAGATGATTCTATCCGGCGGCAGCTGGCCCATGCATGTCAAGACGTTGTTCGACAGGTGGACGACTCAGATTAAGAAGGAGGAGAAAATGAAGAAGGAGGAGGACAAAAAAGGCGGGGATGACAAGAAAAGCCAAAAAGAGACAGAAGATAAGTCCAAGGGCAAAGGAGAGAAAAAGATGAAGAAGGGGGAGGACAAGGTCGATAGAGAGAAAAAGATGAAGAAGGGGGAGGACAAGGTCGATAGAGAGACGGCTAGGATGCAGAAGGACAAGAGAGAGAGCCGGCCAAGAAGAATAAGGAAAAGAGGGACAATCACAACCAGCAGTGCCCGTGGCTGGACGATGTTGATATGCCCCAGGACGTTTGGAAATTCGCGCAGGATGCTATTGCTAACAGCAGTTCTCAGACTTAGCGGCACGAATGAGAAGGTGGAGAGAAGCCTCGGCATCCCAAACCAGAGCCATTTACGACCTCTCAAAACTACTGGCGGAAGTTTTTTGAGCCCAAAAGGAATTGAAGAGGAGGGAGTGAGAGAAGGAGAGGCACGGGGCTAATATATGGTAGCAGATCACTACATCGAGCATAGGGGAGGGGTTGGCGGTTTTGGAGCATTTTTGGAACAATTTTGTTTTGGGAGTGGGTGGCCGGCTGTACACCGAACAGAAAGGGGGTATCGCTCCTTAGTCCCTTTTTTTTTTTTTTAACAATCAGTCGCTGAATTCCAATTCTTTGCTTTTCTTTGGCCCAGATTCACTTGTGGTACGGTGCCCTGGCCCATAAGAGTGTTTTCTAACCCTGCTGATTGTAGTCGCAAAGAAGCATTTTGTTTGCATGAGATTCTTTGGGCCGTCAAGCTGGGCTCTCATGCTACGATTGGCTGCCTCAAGCTGGTGATACCCTCACAGCCAATTGAGATGTAATGCATTGAGCGTGGCAAAGGTAGGTAGGACCGAGATTGCAAGTTCATTGTTTATTAAATGAAAGATTCCAAAATATCCCCAAGGTGTCAGCCATTTAAATCCAATGCCTTCCCTCTCCAAGACTTCAAAGTAATCTCGGGCCACGATGTTGTTGTTGGTTCATGTGCCAACCTTCCCTCCCACGTCCCAAACTTCCTCCCTCTTCCTCCAAAAAAAAAAAAAAAGATTCCTCCAAAAAAAAAAAAAACCCCCCCAGATCTCATGGCTCCAGCCCTTGATCCAAGTAATGATTCCTCCCTAGACTTCAAAGTCGACTAACGTTCATGAGATCCTGTTGTTGACTCATCTCCAAGCCCGCCCTTTTCTTCACGATGAGAGACTCTTCATCGTCGCAGTGGTGACTCGTCTACCAGCCTATTTTCCCGACTGGTCTTTTTTGGATCCAGCGCCACGAAATGCTTTCACCGCGATGACTATATTCACACCTTTCTTCAACTTCTGCTTCGCGGCTTCGTTCTGGGGTTTCTTGGTGGCATCACTCTGGGCTTCAGGAAACTCGGCCATCAGAGAAGGCCCAGAGTCTTCATGGCCACCCGTCGTGACTTTTGAGGGAGAGCTGTGATCGTCGTCGTGGGGCTTTATTAACGATGCCGAAGTCTTGGCCGGGTTGCCCATTTTTGTGCAAGTGTGGTCCCCCGTGGCCAAATGGAGGTATTGAGGGTGTTTTTTTCAGGGGGAAATTGCTGGTGCGAGACTAGAAAGGTCAGATATATTTCTAGCTGGTCCATGCTGAGAGTTTGAGGATGCGAAATGGGTCGGTCTTACCAGCTGGGGCTCGAGAAATATGGCAGGTTGGTGGTGTTGAAGACAAGAAAAGAAAGCCCACAAAAGCAAAAGGAGAGCGGGGTTGTTATCTGTGAGTCGAACGACGATTTTCATCTTATGTAGTTCGATTCCTCATATGAGCGAGTGTTTGCGTCAAGTCATATGAGCCTTTGTTTACACGCTCCCTCCGATGCGGATGTTTGCATAACGGGTGAAGCCAGGCAGGTTGTGCATGGTGCCCGCGTCTCCTTGCGAGTTCAGCTCTCGGGTTTGAGCACTCGGAGGCGAGGGCAAAAAGGAGGCAACAGACGGAAGATCCACGGCCTCTGTGCCAGTCCAGGTGGCCCAAACAGCTCGCCATCCCAACCTCGGCGGGCTTCGAAGTCGCGGGGCAATGGGGATTGCCAATATCGCATCTACGCCGGCTTCCCAGTCTCAAGAAATCCCGGCTTCGGGGCCGACATGAAACAACAAAAGCAAGGATTTCGGAAGGGTTGGAAGGCCGGCGGCACTGGGGCGTCGAGCGGAGTATTGACACGCGGTCACTCGTGGCCATTGCTGGCCGATCGTGACTTGGTGGGAGTCGAGTTGACTGGGTCTTGTATCTTGCGCTGCTTGACTCACACGAGGCCATATAAGAAGAGTGGCCATAAGGCAGTTTCCGAAGCACCAACAGGTAAGCCCAAACCCCTCTTCGCATTCTCGGACTCCCATCCGCTTCCCATCAGCTACTAGAAGCACATCCAACTTTTCACCTACCTAGCCTTCTAACGGCAAGATCATAACAAAACAGACAGCACCTCCATTGTCGAATTTGGCAAGAGAAGCAAACACCTACACGAAATGGTCAGCCCAGAAAATATCTCTGCATCGTCAACGAAATCTCCGATCCCAACCATAGCTGGGGATGCGGACAGGTTATTGCCTTCGGCAGGTGGTATTGGAGGGCGTGGGCGTGTTTCGATGGCTCATTAAAGCCAAGTTCAGCGCCCTCTTGGCCAGGAGGGCACCGGAGGCCTGGGACCGGTGGTCGCCAACCGAGACCCTACTACTCCAGTCGTCAACCCCAACCTCCTCGCCCCTCGCCAGAAACCCTTTGGGCAGAGCCCGAGAAGCCAGGGACCCGGTGATAGTACCAAGCACGGCCAGTCCGGGAAGTATGATGTTGACCGAGTGACCGCTGTGATCGCGAAGCATCTCTTCTCGCTGGAAGGGGAAGAACAACAACGTCCTGGGAACATCGGCCTGGCTTGGAATTTTGAGGGAGGAACAATAACCACATCAATGGCTGGAACCTTTAGAACTTTTTTTGGAACCTTTTGTGGAGGGAGGGCGGGGAAGGTTGGGGCTTTCAATTATGGGCATACTGGCATTGGGCCTTTTTGGGGAGTGTTCGCACTGCATTTAAGGGCTGGCACCCTACCCATATTGTGGAATATTTATCGAATAAACACTCGCCTTGTGATCTAGCTCCTGTCATGCTAAATGCATTACTGCTCACTCGTTATGAAATCATCAACTGTTCGTAGCCAGGCGCGGGAAAGAGATTTTGTTATCTTGTCGATGCACTGCCGCTGCTTTTCCCACCTTCGAGCTGCAAGTTAGGGGCGAGATGTATGACGTGGACCCATCTTTCATCAGTCTATGTCTATCAGTAGGGACGTGTAGGGGCGGAAGTTGCTAAAATATGATACCGTTTGTGCCTATCTGGCTACTTCCGCTCTTCGGAGAGATACTGTGGGCTCTTGAGGTTTATTTCAGGTTACCAGTCACATATAAACTTCACGTATGCTGCCAAACTGCCTCGCAGTGTTATGCTTCTCATCAAACTTTGTCACCCTGTGATCATCTGCCAAGTATCTCCAAATATATGACTTGATATTAAGGACTGTGTTAAAGTTGGACTCTTGCCAAACTAGGGCTTTGTACTCTCCTGCATTCCCCCATTTCTAGTAAAAGGAATCTAACCAAGTTGCAAGATCAACTGTGAACGGGGAATGCAAAAGAAACTATGTAAAAAATAAAAATAAAAATAAAAATAAAAATAAAAATAAAAATAAAAATAAAAATAAAAATAAAAATAAAAATAAAAATAAAAATAAAAATAAAAATAAAAATAAAAATAAAAATAAAAATAAAAATA
>JAPDFK010000495.1:0-24471 GCA_027569635.1 Lasiosphaeriaceae sp. G1095 | reverse complement strand
ACGCCGACGAGGCCATCGCGAAGCAGAGCACAGTCCTGGACTTCCTCACACACCGCACTAGCCTCGCCTCCAAGAACGCGCTATGGCAGCAAGACGGCCACGAGCTGCTGCTTGGGCAGAACGATACTGTGGCCATGGAAGTACTGGCTCTACAATAACTGGGGCTACGACATTATGGCACATGTTATCAAAAGCGCTTCGGGGTACTCTTGGGCCGAGTTCCTTAACAAACGCGTATTTCAGGAATTGGGCCTACACGAGACAACCACTGCGCTTTACCCACCGACCGAGAATTGGGCCCACGGATACATGCCCGGTCCTCACGGCGAGCAGACTAATGTCGGGCGTCCTGTGATTGCGGCCGGCACGGTTCAGCAAGGGGCCAATGGCGTTAAAAGCACCGCCAGTGATCTTATTACCTACTACCGAGCTGTCTGGAATACGTGGAAGCTTGAAACTAGCAGCAACGGAGACGGCAAATTCGAGTCCTCGTCATCAATAGTATCGCCCCTGAAGAACATCAAGAAGCTGGTCACACCATATATTTCCATCGATGCAGACGAGGCAGATATGGACCAATCCAGGCAATGGTACGGTATAGGCTGGGCCATTGCCGACCTCCCGGCTCCATTGGGCGGTATTGGCACGAACGGCATGTTTGTTCCCTCCATGCCTATCGTAGGCCGTGGACTCGATAAACAACAACACTCACAACAAAACCAAGAAGCTAACAAAGATACCGCCGCGAAAAAGGGGTCGCGGGTCTGGTACCACAACGGCAGCCTGGTCGGATTCTTCAGCTCGGTGCACATCCTGCCCGAGACGGGCACCATTATCGTTGTGCTCGTCAACTCGATCCCCAAAAACGACGCGGCCGACTGGATCGGCCAGCTAATCCTGGAAGAGATGCTAGGCTGTCCCGAACGGAACGACTACGTCGCTCTGGCGCAGCAAAGCGCTGCTGCCTACGACGACATGTGGCAACAGCTACCCAGCAACGTATTGCGGGCCAAGACGCCAGCAGGAATGTCAATAATACCTTCCCGGCCACTTGTAGACTACACTGGGCGGTACTATAACAAGCCCGGAAACTGGTTCATCGAGGTGTTTGACCACGACGACAACGCCCAAGGCGGCCTCAAATTTTCTTTCCAAGGACGACGCGCGACACAATCCCACATACTGGAGATGTTTGGGCCGGACAGTTTCGGATGGCTATTAACAGAGGCCCAATCGCGGGAGGTTGGACGATGGCCGGATCTTGATGTTGCAACGTTCGTATTTCACTTTGGCGCCAATGAAGACGGCAAGATCAGTACGCTCCGGTGGGAGCACGATCCCGATGTGCCTGGCGGCGAGACGTTTGTGAAGAAACTGACGGTTATAATCCCGGATAAATTGATATATAGACAATAACCACGAAACTATTAGTGAGCCAAGCCTAATTTAGTTAACCCGCGCTATCGCCGTGCAGCGACATCTTGTGTTAAGGAACCTATTTAGAAAACCTAGAAATGATGTTTTTATTTTCTCCCCTAACCCCTGGCTCTACAACAACTGGGGCTACGACATTATGGCACATGTTATCAAAAGCGCTTCGGGGTACTCTTGGGCCGAGTTCCTCAACAATCGCGTATTTCGGGAATTGGGCCTACACGAGACAACCACCGCTTCCAACCGTGAAGTAACAGCCCGATCTCGGCCAACTGGAACTAGCTCACCTACTCGGCCGACTAAATACACACAGGCTAGAATAGTAATATATTATGAAAAACTATCTAACTAAAAGACGAAGGCCCTTGAGACCAGCTCAACTAGGGCGACTACGGAACTACAAATGAAAGGTATGCTGACCTGATGGATTTTCAGTGAGCTAGATCCGCTTCTTATCTTTAGCCTGATCTCCCCGATTGATGATATCCAGGTGGACATTATGTGAGCTAGATCCATCCTTCTTATCTTCCTGAGCCCATCCTTTAGAGGAAGGGATAAGCGGAGTTGGAGCGGTAGCAATAGGCCGGGAAACCCGAGTTCTTCCTCGTAGTTTAGCAATGGGCCGGGAAATCTCATCTTTTGGACCAGGAAAGATACGCCATGTAATGTCTTCTTTGACAGTACCATGTGTTCGGCTGCAAGCTAGGTCGAACCCGTCTCCAAGGGGAACCAACTTCTTCCTGTGTATTTCACAGTTGCCACCAGGTGCTTTGTGATTGGCATATATAACGAAAACTTCGTCGCCAACAAAGCGAGTTTTTAAATCCGTGACTCGAGAACGTGTCGGGCCCTGTACCCATTCATCAATATTAAGGATAATATTCGATTCAGGGAAAGTAACTTCGTTTGTAATGGCGTCAAATTTATGAGGCTTTCGAAGTTCCCATAATAGATTTGCCGAGCGTCTGCTGCTGTCGAGTCGAAGTCGATTAGATATACGGTCTTCCCAGTCGAGGGAGACAAATATTATGTACTGTGGTTCTCTGGGATCAAAGTGAGTATTCCCAACGAACATGCTATTTTGGCCGTCCTCCTGCATAAATTTCAAATAGCGGCCACCCTGCTTGAATATATTTTGAAGAAAAGCGCATTGGCTATGCATTGTGGCTGGATTTGGAGGACCGGCACTCAAACTGCGTTGACTTAAAAACGGCTTTCGTGATGGGGAGTTTGGCGTTGACTTGGGTGTTGACTTGGGCGTTGACTTGGGTGTTGACTTGGGCGTTGACTTGGGTGTTGACTTGAGCGTTGACTTGGGTGTTGACTTGAGCGTTGACTTGGGTGTTGACTTGAGCGTTGACTTGGGTGTTGGTTTGGAAAAAGTATTTGAGCGAGATGTAGCGCTGACTTTGACTTTGGCATCTAACAAGCCTTTTATATAGAAACCGGCTCGGCAGTATATAATTAGAGCGGCACATCAAGCGCACATCATCAGGGGGCATATCATCAAAGTGGCACATCAACCCGCTGGTCTCAGAAGACGGCTGTTAATTTGAGCGTTTAGACCAAGTTCTGAAGCGTCTACAGTATCGTTCAATATTCTGGCTCGTTAAGAGCCCGGGATTGTTTGCCGGTTCTGGCATTGCTTTGCATGTCCTAGACAGATTGGTCCAATCAAATCTAACAATGAGGAATCGAAGAGGGATGGATCGTAGCGAATTTCCGCCAACAGTCCTCTTGGAAGTTGGAGTTTCACCACTCCGTTTTAGGTCTGGCATGTAGCCGAGCCACCCTGCTTTCCCAGATGTGCCGCATGATGCGCCGCCCGATGATTGAAACTCGGACCGGAAAGTACGCTCAACTTCGAAGCTTGACAAATATATCAGCCTGAACCGCGGGAGGGCTAATAGGCAACGGAGCAATGTCAGTGTGTGAGAAGGGGAGAAAGGGGGTGGCAAAGGCAAGGCGCCGCCGATTTGGCGAACGCGATGAACCGGTCTAGGGACATGGTTCCCGCCGAGGTCTGGGCAAACCGCTATACCCGGAGATCACTGCACATGCGGCACATCATGCGGCACGTACCCCCAGCAACTCCCCGAACCCATCCGCCCTTTTGATGGATATAATTCGTGGAGGCCGATGGGGCAAAAACAGGAACGACGTCAAAAAGGGGGAAGCATTATCGCGGGTTTATCACGTGACTTTTTTGTGTTTACTTACCCCTGAATTTCTACGCTCGTTCTGTCTGTGTTTTTGCCCCATCGGCTCTCGGAGTGAATAATATCCATTGGCGGATGGGTTCGGGGAGTTGCTGGGGGTACTATCTTGATGTGCCGCATGATGTGCCGCATGATGTGCCGCATAATGCGCCGCTTGATGATACTCGGCCCGGGTTTGAAGCGAGACTCGGGGTTCCCGGATAGCCACGTTAGCCTGATTCCTTCTGTGGTGCAGCTGTTTTGGTTCTGAGGACCGGCCTCGGATTTACGTGTATCGGGTCCATCACTGGACGGCACATCATCAAGAAAGTGCACATCGCCCGTGTTGTAGGGGCTAGCACAGTGCAGGTTTTTTTTGGCCAGCATGAGTGATTAGGATATAAAGGGACACCGAACTGCATTCCCCGATCTCTTCAAGTCCAAGGCCGGTCCTCTCTCTATTCCAAATTATTCCTTTGTTCAGTTTTCTAAGACTTCCCTTCAATTAGCGGCTCGTCTATCACTACATTGAGGCTAGTCCTCTACATTTCAAAAAAAAATTCTTTAGTTATCTTCTCTTCAATTAGGGGGCTGGTCCTCTATACTACTACTTTCCCTCTACCACATTAAGGCCGGTCCTCGATGAGCAATACTACAATGAGTAAAAAGACTACAAAACAGCCAGCATTCCTTTCAATGCTGTTTCGAAATGGATTTTGTCCTCCCAGCGGTGTATTTCTAGGAACAACTTTGGAGCATCTTACCCAAGATCCGCGAAAAAAGCATCACATCTTCTTCAGCCCCGGCTACTACGGAGACCAAAAATCCGAACTGGGGCGCCCCGACCCTGGCACACGCTTTAAGTTTGGATGGCTCAACCCCCATACTTACGATTCTAATACTTGCGAGGCGGTGATGTTTGGATCTGATATCATTCTAAATATCCGAGACTGGATGTATCCGGATGATGGGAGCATCACCCAAAAGCTACTTGCGACCCGGCACGAGATTATGCACGCCAATCAATGTGTCGTGATCAAGGTGACTCCTAGTCTTCTCGGCTGTTCTTTGAAGAGTAGAATTCGGGAAAATTTGGCGAGGAACGAGTTGGCTCGGGCTGGAAAACCGGAAACAGCTGGCCCACTTACCATCAGCGCCGTAAATGCCATCTCAAAACTCGGCAAATTGAGGGAGGCGAGCAAAAGGGGCAACGTTTAATTCAAGGAATTAAGTGGGAGGCAGAGGAATCTTGTAATTTCCATTTGTAGCCCTAGTTAAACTGGTCTCATAATTTATCTCAGGCGCTACCGGGTTCTTACGACGGGCTGTAACGGAGTTCATAGCATTCCCGTCTCAGTTTGGTGCTATCTTAATCACGTCCCTCACGCTCACCGAACTTCGCCCAACACACAGATTCCAAGCCCAATTCATTATGGCTATTATAGGTCCCCAAACCGCGATCGTGTTTTCCTCCATATGTTAGTGGAATTACCATGAAGGGAGCATACCTTCATGCCGTTAGCAAGCGCTTGAAGCTGATTCCCCCCTTGGCGAAGGGCGAAATAGTACGGAATGTCGTTATGTTGCGAGTCCATCTCAGCGAGAACAATATTGATGTTACGAAACGGAGAAGAAGTGGTGGTCGTCTCAAAGAGAACCGAAGAGTTGAGGAGAACAGTTGGTGTTGGGAACTGGAGGAGCTGGGTCTTCTCAAATACTCGCCGAGCCCAGAGTGGTACAATATTATGTGGTGCATTACCGACGGAACATACACAATAGCATATATCTCTTGACTAAGAACAGACGAGAGCTTGCACGCGCCTCCGTTTTGCGGAACGCAGGTTGGTCGGTAGGTTGGGAGGGAGAATGCTCTCATGGAAGAACGCGGGCTTCAAGATCCACAAAAGGAAGTTGCCCAAGGAGCCCCCTCTGCTAGCCGGCAGCTAGCCCAAAACCCCCCCCCCCCCCCCCGAATCGGAACAGCCGGAATGAAGACCGTGTTTTGCTAATTGGACGTATTGTTGGAGAATATCCGCATCTTGATGGCGGTGCTTCTCAGTCCATGAAAGGTTCCGAGCCCTTTTCGACTCAATGAATGCCTCCGTAAATTGTCCATTCCTGTTTTGGAGAATGAAATTGTTCTGCATTGTCGAGGTCGTCTTTGTGGAAGAATCCAGGATAGTTATGGATATAGAAGTATGTGTTTTGCTATTTTCATTGCGTTCACAATCCCGATATTCATTTTAATCTTTGACCGCACTGCTTCGATTGAAATACTGGACCAGTGCTCGGTATGATCCGGGCAGGTTTTGACTGGTAATAGCTTGGGAATTTGGCGTTGACCAACTTGGTCATAGTTTGGAAGCGTTGATCCGCCTTCCTATACAGGATATCTCAAGCGGCACATCTGGTCTGGGGCCTGCCATGGGCCGCTTGATGATACGCCGCTTGATGCGCCGCTTGATGCGCCGCTTAATGCGCCGCTGCCTGAGAATTGCTGCCGAGCCCGGCCACTGCCTCCGACCGGCCCCGCTTATCCCGGGAACCCCGGGTCTTGCCATAACCCAAGTCCCCGCTTCGGTCGTGCTTTCTCGGATTAAATTTGACAGCATTCGTCGTCTCCTTTACTTTATTCCCTAGATCGGCCCTTGCCTTTCAGAGCCCACGTTCGCAATACATTGCTGTCGTAGATAGTTGATCAACCTTTGACTCGATGAGCGTCCATCTTTTATCTTATTTTGAATTACCCCTATCCTTTTATTTTCTTATGCACATTTGGCCGCACATGTAGCCGCTCATCTGGCCGCTCAAATGGACTCGACCGCACGGCACCCAAACATCACCTTTCTCCTCGGCCGTAATCCGACGCGTCCTCCAATCCCACCGCCCACGACCATGCCGACCTTGCTTTGGGCCACGGTGCCAGTGACGTGAACTGGCCCTTCTTAGTTTCATCCGCCCTCGCGCCTCATTGTGTTAAGCAAAAGAAGAAGAGCTTGGAAATAAAGTTCGCCCAAAACTTGCTTTGTCTCAGCAATTGCAATCACGCTCTATTTCCACAAGTCAAAGCCCCCACGATGAGTTCCGATACAATAACAACACAATCAACGAAGCAATGTGGTCACTGTAATATCATTAATATGATATTTCAAGATGGGGCTTTCCTTGAAGCTTCATCCAAACTCGGCATTAATGGCGTATTCATCGGCAAGACGCTTGAAGATCTCTCCGAACATCGCAAGTTACATCTAAACCAACCACATTATCTCATCTTCAGCTCCCTCGACCTCTTAGGCGACTTGCAGTTTGAGTTTACCAGCCTGAAGCGTGCCGACGCTCTTCGCCGAAGTATGAACCCCCACAACTGGGATCCCCAAACTTTCGAAGCGACTTTTCCCAACTTCATATTAAACATCTCAGAATGGGCAAAAGGTGGTGATCATACGGTGGTCAGAAGATTCAAGCAAGAGTTTCCTATTAATGAAATGGGAGAGAGTGGGGAGGAGAAGATTTATATTATGCATGCCATGCATCGGGTCGAAGATGGTAATTGCTGGTTGAGACAGGAGAAGATTGTTCGTTCGAAGATCAGTTTGAGCGTGCCAGTCCAGCGGCGCCGGGTTTATTATGACTCGCCGAGCCCAGAGTGGTACAATATCATGTGGTGCATTGCCGACGGAACATACACAACAGCATATACCTCTTGACTAAGAACAGACGAGAGCTTGCACGCGCTTCCGTTTTCTTGCGGAACGCAGGTTGGTCGGTAGGTTGGGATGGAGAATGCTCTTATGGAAGAACGCGGGCTTCAAGATCCACAAAAGGTCTTAACGTCCGTGGCCATGGGAAGATACGGAACTGTCCAATCGCTTGAGTTCCCTATTATCTGGATAGGACTCTTCATGCTTTTGTTTAGGGGCGTTGCGCAGAGGCTCGGTTGCTGTCAGTGCCAGCACAGCCCGAGTAGAAATTCTAATATCTTTGTTAGCAATTCTTCGTTACAGTTATTGTATTCTACGGACCTCTATCAAGGGCTTAACAAATTGCCTCAAAAAGATAACGTGTTTTTGTTCCTCGTGCAAGCGCTGTACTTCCATCTTGCAATATACCCCTGCTTGTTGAAACCGTGCAATGGTGTCTGTAAGACCAGCGTTTGTCGCGACCTCCTGAGCTTGGCGGGCAATTTCCAGGCAGCTTTTCGCTGAAACCTGCGGCGATGCCAAGTACACCACAACCATTGGTGTTGGTTTGGACTACCGGCGAAGTGATCGTGATTTCCGGGAGGTCATCGTCCGAAAAGAAGTTGCGAAGTTGGTCTGATACCTCATCTTTCGTGGTTAAGTTCGGAAGGGAGTCATACACCAACACGGAGCTGACTCAAGTCCATACTCAACCAAGTATACCCCTCACTCACCAGGCCCGCCACCCTCCCGGGGACCCATCACGTACGAATCGGCGCTCCAAGGATTCCCTTCGTCCCCGTACTCGGCGGTGGTCCCAAGTCTGGCCGCTACAACCAGTACTGGGGAGACCCGTCCCACTCACATCGTGGGCCTCCCGCGGTGCAAACTTTCCATAGCCGCGTCCGCCTCGCAGTAAGAAAGCACGAGTACATACTCATCAATTACTTCCTCATGCTATACCTCACTTCATCATGCTCTGCAGGGAACGCTGGTCCGGGACCAGACAAAGCGGCTGACGACAAGCGTGCCTGATGAGATGATGACCCTTTTTTACAAACCTGATGGCCTTGAAACCAAGCCGGAAGATGGGTATGATGCAAGGAAGTCACCTTGGGCCATCAGATCAAGTCGGGCAGAAGCAGGGTCGGAAGCTCTAACTTTGACTATCTTGTGGCTATGGAATTAAGATCCGAGGCGCTCAAATGTAACTCTAAATACATATTCTAAGTGCAAACGCATATCACTGGAGATATGAACAAGTGGTGTTGAAGCGAAAGAATTGTAACTACTAAAACAATGACTAAACTATTCTGACTTACCTTTTTTAGGACTGCTTTCTTCCTTTTGTCTTCGCCATTAACCACCGATGGGTTTATTCCGGTTATTAGTAGCCAAAGATCTTTGGGTGTGGGCCTATGTTCGGCCTAGCTCTCTTTCAACCACTTTCTGAACGACCCGACCTTTCCGAGCATGATCTGCTTGTACAACTTTAAAAGGTCCTTTACTCTCAGGGCGGGCCGCATTGACCTGTTTGTCCACCTCCGACTGAGGCGCCCCTATAATATAGAATGCAACAGATGTTATCTTCGTCTCCAGCGATACCGTAAGGAAGAGACTCTTTTCATCAGCCCTTAAGACCCCTAAAAATGGACAAAATGTCCCTTTTTGAACTCCCTCGTATAGTTCAGCAAATATATATGCTGCAAAGCCGTCTTTAAAGGTAATGCCAGGCCGTATAAAAATATGGAGATCTGATAGCGGGGCTTTTTGAGAATTTGGTACATTGATGACGAAGGTTTTAACTTCGGAAAGACCCCATGTACTTTGCGTCCGGCTGGGGGGTTGTTTTCCCGTTCGAATACGGAGGGGTCCATCATCAACCGCTGTCGATGGTAGTGGAGAAGAATACTTGTCGGAGAACTTGAAAATTGCATTGAAATTCAATTGAAATTTTTCTTTCTGATTACCCATTGGGTTCGAGAGAGCGGTTAGAAGAAGGTGAAATGAACTTAGTGGCCTCAGTTTGGTTAGAGTTGTTGTCACAGTCGTCTTTTGGGGAGTTCGTAGTTGCTTGCTTCAAGGACCAGCCTTAAACCGTTGATCTGAGAGCTCGTAGTTGCTTGCTTCAAGGACCAGCCTTAAACCGTTGATCTGAGAGCTCGTAGTTACTTTCTTTAAAAAAAATTGCCGAAGAGTTTATTCAGAGTAGGAGTATATAGTTGAACTGGAAATATTGGAGTTTGGTCACATTTTATAATTTGAAGGGTAGCTCACACGGAAGAAAAAGAGGGAGCAACCACAACCACCGACTACAGAGCCAAGTTCCAGCCCGAGACGACCAACCCGCGACGACCAACCCGAGACGACCAACCCGAGACGACCAGCCCGAGACCACCAGCCCCAGACGAACTTACTTTTCTCTCTTTGGTCGGGTGCCCGTAATACGTGAAAACTGGAAACGGGGTTTAGTTTTGCGCCGCTTGATGCGCCGCGCCTGAGATTTGCTGCCGCGCCCGGCCACTTGCCTCCGACCGGCCCCGCTTATCCCGGGAACCCCGGGTCTTGTCGCAACTCGAGTCAAGTGGCGCATCATGTAGCACTGTTATTTGTTTGTTTCGCTTTGTTTTATCTGGGCTAGTTTTGGCTATTTCAACTTTTAAGACGGCTAGGCGTGACTCAGATTTGGCGCGGTGTTGCTCTTCCTCGAAGCTGAATTGCTCTTTAAGTTGCTGTATGCCTGTAGTTAAATCCATCTTTGCGAGGATCGGGTCCCGGAAGGCGAGAGACAAGTTAGCTGGAAAAAAGATATCACGATAAATAGCCCACATGAACTGATAGCCATCGAGAATTATATATATAATTACTGCCCTATCAGCCGAAATTTCCCTTGCGGGAGGGGGGGTAGGGGGGGTAGGTTGATCCCGAGAGCATGGTCTAGAGAAATTAGGTTACCTTAGGGGCTCTCCCGTGGCTTACTGACCGAGAATCCCTACCACGGGTCCCCGGCGCCCATCAAAGAGGTATCCAACCAAATGTCCTCCCATAAAACCGTCAGAACCGCCGGAGCACCGTCAACTGACGCCTGGATCGGCACCGAGATGTTCGCCGTCCGCCGACGATGCGGCATTGAACGTGGCGGCAGCATCCCACAGCGCCCCTCCCCCGTGATTCAATGTGAGGGCCTGACTGATTTTTTCGCAAGGATCACACCTTCCTGCCAGGGATGACCACACACCCTTTGGGTTTGAGCCCTTTGCTGGCGGCTTCCCATCTCCGGTTCGAAGCTGCTGGTAGGCCCTGGACCATCCCGTTGCGGGCGAGCATACCTCCGTTGACCGAGAAGTTGCGGCAGACCATAAAAGCGCGCATTGCGGCATTCTCCTGGGCCAGGCCACCGGATTCGTATGCAAGATCTGTCTGGTACTCACGGCCATTGACTAGTACCAGGCAAGTATACCCGTTGGAGCCGCGGTAGCACTCGTACATTGGGTCCCTCCACCCACGACGCCGGCAAAGGCCTGCAAAGAAGCTTCAGTTAGCTGCATTATCCTGGCAATCAGGTAACTTTGCCCTGACCAACGCGGGGGCGTTCGTGTTGGGATCAGTCCTCCTTCTCCTGAGGAGGGGGTTGATAAGGATCTAGATGGGGAATAAGTCCGTATTTTGTCTCTTTTTTTTCTATGTTTTTTTATTTATGCTTAATTTTTAGGTACGTTTTACTGACGGCTGTTAAGCGTCCGGGCTGCAATCGCGTGTTGTTGAACAGCTCTTGAAAGTGAATTACCATTTCTTGGCAGCGATTCAGCTCTTTTGGTGCTCGAAGTGTGCTGAATCAGCACTCACTACAGCCAATAAAATTGCACCAGGCAGACCCGGTCACGAGATTTGAAAGATGAGCTCCGTGGCAGTCTCAATCTGGGAAGTGAACAGAAGGTTGGGATCTGTGGGCAGGAGGACTGGTTCGAGCAGCCGCCTTCTACAAGCCCACATCATCCAACTGCATCCCAAGACGATGCGCATGTTGAGGAGGACTATCGTCCTATTAAGGATAGCGACGCAGAGCATAGCTGTGATGATGACGTCGTCCAGCGGCCGCAGGATAAGCGGCGGAACGGCTGCTCGGCGGCGGACGCGTCGACACCGCGCCGACAAAGCTTCCACTTGGCCAGGAACCTCCTTTCCTCTTCATACCCCGGCTCACGGCCCTCACGGTCCCTGGGCAAACTTGCGGCCCAACTCGACAAGTCAGTTGTGGAATCGTTTGGAGAGCTTGGCTCAGATTAGGTGAACCTTTTTGTCGTCTTTCTCGACACTTGGGATTGAAGGTTGATCGATATCCATGATAAGACGACGGTGCTTTTGTCCAAAGTCCGGGGATATGAAACTCGATAAAAATGGTGCAAGGTACGGTGGATTCAGGTAATGAAGCTCTTCAGTGGGAGGAGGAAATGTTGAAGAAATTTGAATGAATGAAGGCCAGTGCAAGGAACCTAAATTTACCTGGGAAACTCAATACATGTCCTTCTCGGCGTACGCGCTGTGCATGCCCTTTTCGCCGTTGCTGTCATGTATATAACGTGCCTCTATTTGTTTCTTGCTAATAGACCCGCCAGCAATTCCATGTAGATTGACGGCGAACTTCCAGAAACCAACTCGCTAGTGCCACAAAATGCGCTGCTTGATGATATCTCTTACCAAAATGCAACGCCAACTGGAGCAAGTCTACACCCACTATCTATCCCTATTTCTACTGCGCTTACCTTGCGCCACGTCCCGGCCTGGCCATCCGGGAGGTGGTGGATTGGCGGCTGCTTGGGAGAAGATATGGCCGAGGGGGTCTCCAGTCCCGTCAGGAAGCGCGAGTATGTCGGTGACGAACGGTTCAAGCTTAAGCATTCTTCACTAATCTAATCAACCCGCACTTCGCGTGGATGTTGTTATTTCTTTACCGAAGTTCCAGATCTGAGTTTGGTATTGATAAGCTTGCCAGGCTGCTCAGCTGGGGCAATAGTGTCGACTAGTCGCTTGTGTGTTCTTTCTTCGATTAAATAGCTGCAGGAAATCTTGTGGCCCGTGTTCCTGCCGAGAAAAGATCAGACGAACTTCTTGAAATGAAGGTGTGAAGTTTTCGAACAAACGGAGACTGGCACCCTTTCCGGATCTACGACCGGGAGGCTGCAGTTGTTTTTTAGAGGGTGGGTGATCATCATCCTCCTCCTCGTCGTCGTCTTCAAAGCCTGGCGCCGAGCCCCTGGATATGGCTTTGAGATTCATAGTTGGAGGCAGTGCCTTTGATGAGGTAGCATGGGTGGGTGGCTTTTTCTGGCGTCGCACCAGCTGGTCTGGCATCTCCTCGATCTTGATTAACTCTGGGGGTTGATAGGGCTCCTGTGAGACCTGCTTCAAGTAGTTATAGAATGGCGTATCCTTCCATTCCGGACCCAAGCGCGGCAACAGCGGTTTTGCATAGTACCTTGTGATCTCGGCGGGGTAATTATACTTCTTTATCTTGCACCGAAGGTACAAGGTGGTGTGAATTGTTGCCAAACCATTGCTTGAGGTGATATTAATTCATCCAAGTTAGCTTTTGCTGTTCAGCTCCCCAAGTTCCGCTGGCACCTATGCCAAGCCAATGCTTGGAAGCAACCGGTGCTAAGATGCATCAGGGCGATTGTTAGGTGAGATTCCAATGCGCTAATGCACCTCGGGTGCAAAAAACTTGCCTATTTCAGAAGGGATGCTTTTGAGGCGCTAATGTGCGATATATCGGGTGCAAAAAACTTTCTTATTTCAGATTGGAAAGCAAAGACCAAACCGCAATAGACATCAGCGGATACTACAGTGTAAGCCTAATTGCAGACACTTGGTCGTGTCGTCTCCGCGTTCCATCCCGTACTCGGTATTGGGCGAGGGTGGAGAGTAGAATACCCCTGCTCCCATCTCGGTTCTTCACGTTTTTGCTTACAGGGGTGAAGCAAGTCGACCCTGCCCCACCTCTCAGAACAAACCGCCATTGCATCGTCAGGAGACGCCAACAAGCGCCACGCCTTGTCAGGATTCCCTACCAAGCCTGCCTCCAGCTCATCTCCGGGGTCCCGGGAAACCGTCCGTCGTATACATACATCCTCACCCCTTGCTCGCTGCACAGTTGCATAATTTCTGGCCAGGCCACCCGCTCCCCAGATTCCGCCGAATCTTATCGTCTCAAGGAAACATTATTCGGTTCGGCACTGACCAGACCCACGGCGAGGGCTACGCGCGTTAGGGGGCAAGCTTGCCAGTGAAATCGAGACCTGTTTATGCGCCTCAAAAGAATCCCTCTGAAATAGGCAAGTTTTTTGCACACAAGGGCATTAGCGCATTGGAATCTCACTGCTGGTCCGTGCCACAGGGGGGGGGGGGGGGGGGGGGCGCAAAAAGAACTAGCACGGGTGCCCAAGGCCGGCCCGGGGCCTGCGAGCTTGGTTTGTCGGTGACGGGCGATCTCGGATAGGTCGAGGCAGGCTAGCTGCGCCGGTGGCGGAGGCTGGGAAAGGGATTGTCGAGCATGGGAGAAGAGGCAGCACGGCAGATGGGCAACGGCGCGGCGGGCGAAGTGGAAGTGAACTTGGTCCCTGAATTTAAGTGAAGACGGTTGCTATGAAGCCTGAGGTGACATCAGTGGATGAACGAATAGCCGCTCGCAGTGGTGGGTGGTAACTAACCGAGAGATGGAGAGAGAGCTGGTACAGTCTGTATTTGTTGGTCCTTCTACGTTTTGTCGCGGTCGTAGCTATCATATTCGCGATATGCAATTAGTATTAATTTGTGCTGGTGGACATGTTGTGTCTGGAAGGAGGTGGTTCGAGGTTGCTGGGGAGTCCAGGCCACTCAGTGTGCTCATGCACGCTGCTCCCTGACCGCCACGAATCAGCCACTCTATTTTTGGGTGCCGATTGAGGCAGCAAGGCAGCTAAGGTTTTGGTCGTCAGTTTCTAACGACCAAACGGCAGTAAGGGCCAAGCTTTGTTGCGCAAGGAATCTTATTGGCTATAAAGGCAATTAAGAACTACCTTTTCAATACTTGTCAAGGGTCTTAGACCTGACAGTTTAGTGGCCATTTAGGTCCCTTCAGCGGCGAGTCACTGATATATATTAAGTACTCCGAAGTAGCGACGTCTCGATTGGTTGGTGAGGGCAGGGTCCAATCGGTCAAAAATGATTGGAGCAGTCAGACAGCTCTCGAAGCTACTTCGAAGCTCGAACCGCTCTTTCGGAACTGCGTAGACTTGCGAGACGCATAGAAAGCGACAAGGGCGATGGGAGAGGTTGTGGAAGGCGAAAGACAAGCCGGCGATACCTTTTAGCGCGGTACGGCCACGCGATCAACTGGACTGCTATCTGAAGGACGCCAAAGGAGGCGATCGCGTCGATGCAAGTGACAGTAACCAGCCGTCGCTGTGTTCATTGGCGCCGCTGTTCAGGTACGTAATCGGAAACTGGTGTGCTTGCCCATGATTGTGATCTGACAATACATTAGAAGGGCCGTCCCGAGTCATCCGACAAACTTTCTACATCGTCAGCCTGACGACGAATCGTCACGGATCTCAATCACAGAACCCGACTTTGCATCGGGGCTGCCGGAGTTCGAACACGTTGGTTGGAAAGCCCCGGTGGGTTCCGGCAAGGACGGCGATAGCGCTGGGAACAGCCGACCGGTGGCGGAGCGCTGCGTGGTCTCGATTGTGACAACCTCCACCCCGCTGGCTGATCGTCCGTTCCCTTTCCGCTTCGTGCGTTGCATTCCCTTCAGCTTCATTCCTCTTTCGCTTAGCGTCAGGAGTCAGGACCCTCTGTTTCGCTAATATGCACGATCCGAAGCGCTGAGGCGGCGGTGCTTGTGACTTATGTGCATGCTGTGGACAAGGGCCTCCAAAGTTACATCGCTGCCTGTTCTAAACGGAGGTTACTGACTAAGTAACCGTTTTTATGAAAACGGTAATAGAAAATTCTGCCGATTGGGAGGGCCTGTGCGTTTTCTCCACTTTTTGGAGGCCCCGTTTTCGGCGCCTTAGCCTAGCTGCGCGCCCCTGTAAAATCTTTGTTGGGGGACTTGTGACTCCCTGTTTTTGGCTCCCAAGTTCTTCCATTTTCTGCCTCCTTGAGTCTTCTCGATAATCTTTGTGACCGCTAGACTAGTAGCTGGGTCGGTGACGACCAGCGAATCCCTAGTGTTGTATGTATTTTTTGGTGATTTTGTTTTGGGCTCCGCTGCTCTTGTGTGAAGTGAGTTGTTTTGATGCCTGTGATAGTGGGGGGGTATTCGGCGGGAGACAGGGGGGTGTCGTTGTTCCCCGTTGTTCTGTCCAATCGCTGCACTTGGTGGCTGAAACATACACTACATGGAGCCTAAAACTCCAACGGCAAAGCGCTGTGGGGCCTGCAAGGCTACCTATACTACCCTAGTTGCCTAGGTATTTATTGGGGAAGTCTTAGTGTACAGCCAAAAAAACACCGTCATTTGGGCAATCTGGCTTCAAACTGTCCACATCGTCGTCAGCCTTGCGCCCCATCAACTTGCTGTCCCCCCAATGGGCATTTGCTAGGAGATGCGTGCGATTCTTTTCTTTTCGATTGCCTGATTTTACCATTCTCTAGTCTATCGGCCGGCCATGCGTTCACCATGACGCCATCCCCGACCTCGACCTCGACCTCGCTTTCGCGGTCCGAGACCATCAGCCTAGTCTCGCTGACCGCCGCGTGCCTCACCGTCCTTGCCAACACATTCCAGGGCGATGGTGCCCCCCTCGTCGCATCGCTCGCGCTCAGCGGGGTGGCCTTCAGCGCCACCTTTGCCCTGATCAGATGGCTGGGCCCGACCTTTATCAAGTCGGGCCTCAAGGGCGTCGACATGAGCAAGCACCACAAGAAGGAGATCCCCGAGTGCATGGGCGCCATCTGCGCCATCGTCTACCTGCTCGTCATCATCGTCTTTATTCCCTTCCCCTTCTACAAGGATATCGTGGCGGCGACCAGCGGAGGCGGCAATCGCGATGTCGTCTTGCAGATGGAACATATGCAGCAGGGCCGCTTTCTCCATCGCTTCCCCCACGGCAAGGTATGACGACAATTCTATAATTGCTGTCTGGGTTGGTTGCTGACTCTGTGATGCTCAATTACAGCTTGCTTCGTACCTGTCGGCCATCATTTCTCTCCAGTCAATCGCCATTCTGGGAATTGGCGACGACCTCTTCGACATCCGCTGGCGGCACAAGTTCTTCATCCCGGCTTTCGCCTCGATTCCCCTTCTCGTGGTCTACTTTGTTGACTTTGGCGTCACCTCGATTGTAATACCCATTCCCCTCCAGCCGTACCTCGGCGAGCTCTTTAACCTCGGGGCCCTGTACTATGTCTACATGGCTGGGGTGGCCATCTTCAGCCCCAACAGCATCAACATCCTGGCAGGCATCAACGGGATCGAGGTGACGCAGTCGATTGTGATTGCCATGCTCCTGGCGCTCAACGACTGCTTGTACCTGCTCACACCGTACCCGCACCCGGCAACCGACTCGCACTTGTTCTCGCTGTATTTCTTGCTGCCGTTCCTGGGCGTCTCGTTTGCGCTGCTGTGGTACAACTGGTACCCGGCGCGCGTGTTTGTCGGTGACACGTACTGCTACTTTGCGGGCATGGTGTTCGTGGTGGTTAGCATCCTCGGCCATTTCAGCAAGACGCTCGTGCTGCTCCTGATACCGCAGATCTTCAACTTTGTCTACTCGGCACCCCAGCTCTTCGGGCTCGTCCCCTGCCCGAGACACCGTCTGCCCCGATTCAACGCGCGGACGGGACTGCTGGAGCCCAGTGTCACGCCGTGGACGGCAGAGCGGCAGCCGAAGCCGCCCATTGCGTGGGCGTTGAAGCTGCTTCACCAGTTCAAATTGTTGCGAGTGACGCTTGATGAGCAGGGCAGGTTTACCGAGACGAGCAACTTTACGATTCTCAATCTCTGGCTGGTATGGCGGGGGCCGCTGCGCGAGGAGCGGTTAGCGATGGAGATTACGGTGATGCAAATTGTTGTTGGGCTGTTTGGCTTGTTTGTCCGACATCGGCTGGCATTGCTGATCTTCAACTCGGACAATTGGGGGATCACGGGTACCTGAGCCGGCCGAGTCGGGTCGGGTCACAGCATTGGGGGGGGGGGGGAAGGGGAATGAATAAATAACATTAGGCGGCATTTTGGATTTTTACGTGTAAAAAGACATCTTTTGGGGCTTTGCTCCTTGTCTGCTGGTAAAAAGGAGACAAATTGTATACCTACATACCTGTACAGTACCTCCATACCTACGTATAACCTACGTCAGTGGAGTCAAGGTCAATTACAGGCCACATTGGTCTCGAATTGTTGGCCAACAAAGTGGATCCATGCCTGTCAAAGCCCAACCTTAATGCAAGGAGCTTGGGCCCCAGGGGGGTTCACCTTCGCCTGTTGAAGAACATTGACAGGTATTCCGTACCTTATTACCTACCTCCCTTCACTTACAACCACTTGCAAGGCTCCCAGCTGTTTCCCTCTCATTGTCGCCAAACCCCCTCTAGATTTAGATACTTTCGAGTGCTGTAGAATGGCCACGATGGCCTCGTTTCTCAGCGACCCCCCCACGGCCGACGAGAGGTCAAGTTTTGATCTGATTGTCAAGCACGGGCACCAGGACCTGGTCCAGGCCGTCGCATTTAACAGCTATGGCGATCGGTGCGCCACCGGGTCTGTAGACGGCAAGATCCGCGTCTTCAACCGACACAAGGACGGCATTTGGCGCCATTGCGACAACTGGGGCGCCCACGGCGGTGAGATTCTCGAGGTGAGCCTGCCCTGCCCATCATTTATTATCTAGCTGTTCCCCACAAACCGCATTTGTCTGACACCCAAAACCATCTGTTCCCAGCTCCAATGGCTCCCCCCCACCATCTACCCGAACCTGCTCGCCTCGCTCGGCATCGAGGGCCGCTTCAAGCTTTGGGCTGAGGACCCGTCGGCTGCGCCAGGCCGCCGCTTCAGCAACGCAACGCGCAGCGGCTCGTCGTCGCGCGGTGGTGGTGGTGGTGGTGGCGGCGGCGGCGGCGGCGACAACAACCCCAAGGCCGCGTTTGAGACGCGCAACAGCCGGAGCCCCTACCGCTCCTTCAGCATGAAGCACGTCGAGGAAACGCGCCACACGTACCTGGCCCTGGTGTCGGCTGACGGACACCTGACAGTCTACGAGAACGAGCAGCCCGAGAACCTGGCCGACTACACCCAGATGGACGAGCTCACCGTGGGTCCCCGCCCCGCCCGCGGCGAGGAGACGGCCTTCCGCGTGCGGTTCGACCCCAACCCGGACGTGTGCTACACGGCTCTGCGCGCTGGCATCCCTGCCGACGCTCTTGGCCTTGTTGTTGCGGCCATGGGCTCGGTTAGGATCTACCGCACCAGAGACACGGTCAGCGCGTCGCTGGGCGTGACCACGGCGGCCAAGGAGTTCTACCTCGCCGCCGAGATCTCGGGACACGGCGGGCTGGTGCGCGACATTGCCTGGGCCCCCGGCAACATCCGCGGCTACGATATCATTGCCACCGCCTGCCAGGACGGCTTCGTAAGGGTATTCAGCCTCACGACCCCAACGTCGACCGACAGAGGGTGGTCCTCGAGCGAGCTTAGGAAGCATTCGCGGCAGAACAACTTGGATGAGACAGACCAGAATATCGACGCCGACAACGCATCGGAGCTACTGCTGGCCACGTCCTATCCGAAATCAGGCATCCGGGCCGGCCTGGACCAGTCGCGGACGAGCACGGAGCGGCGGACGAGTGGCCAGCCAGGCCAGGTCAGGCACGTGGCAACCGAGATCGCAAAGCTCGACAGCCACCGCACCCCCGTCTGGAGGGTTGGCTTCGACGACGACGGTCAAATCCTGGGCAGTGTGGGCGACGAGGGCAGGCTCATGTGCTACCGCCAAACGCCCGACGGGACCTGGGCCAAGAGCTCCGAGCTGTCTATGATGAAGATGCGCATGGTTGCGCCCTGAAAGAGAGCTGGCTGTTGCGTGCTAAATAAGTGATGTGCTAGAAACGCCTGCCACGAGCGGCTAGTTTACTCCTGGTTGATGGGCTGGCTGGCTACATACAGCTGAGGACCATCCCTCCCTAAAATTTGGGGGGTTTTGGAACCGCGGACTTTAATGTAAGGAGAAGCCACGCCTATCCCTCGGAGGGCCGCGATGAACCCATAAATTGCGGTTCCAGAGGGTAGAGTTGTGCACCTAGAGCCACTTGGGGCTCGCCGGTGGGTATATCCGGCCATGGTTGCGAATCACTTGTAGAGTGTCTGGTTGTCAACAAAAACGCAGGTGGGCTGAAGCTCTGGTCTGTTAGATTAAGTTTCATGGACAACAGGCGGCGACGGTGATGGTCTCCAATGATGCATCTCACTGGGGCCATCATTAGCCTGCAACTGCAGCTGGATATGACAACATGGGCGACACTTACCACAATGGAGTTGGAATGCTGGTCGTGTCTACAGCACACATGGTTCTGGGTATGATCGCACTATCCTCCCAACGACTGGCGAGCACGGTGCCTTCCAGCCTGCTGGTCATCACTGGAGTCGTGGAAGGCATGACGGGAGTGACTGGAGGAAATATCTGGGAGGAATGGTAAAAACATAATACCACAAACAGCTCGCGGTTGTGTGAGTATTGCGGTTCACACGCTGTGATTTTTTTGGCTGCCAAAGGACCCTTTCTGGAGTTCTTTCCACCAGCCTTAGAAGATATTCTACCACAGTCCACAGACAAACAGCCGCAGCATCAAGCAATCAATCACTCCTCGCACCATGGGGATGCCGTCGCTCTCTTTGCCTAGCCGGGCTTTGCGTCGCGGCCACTCTTCCACTAGACCAGTGCTGCCTCTGCCTCTGGACCAAAACCAAGCCAACACGATCGACGGCGCAACCACGGGCCCCTTTGTCCGCCGCCGTCTGAATGTGCCCAACACCTTTGCGGGCCTCTAGGAGAAGGACCCCAATGATGACCGGCACAGTCGCAGTGGTCGTGATTCGCAGGATGTCTCAGCCACCCAAGAGAACAAGCCCTTGACAACAACATCAACTCCCGATGCCAGCTCTGCCGCCGCCAGGTCGGAGCAGCAGGAACAGGAGCAGCAACAGATGCCTACGGGCCGTCGACGCCCCAACATGATGAGCCTGACCAGCAACATGCTGCTGCTTCCGCGATTCGAGAATAGGAATAGGGGCACTGGCTCTGGCTCTGGCTCTGGGCGGAGGGCCGCCACGGCACCAAACAACGGCAGCACCGCTACTACCAACAACAGCAGAAACATGTTCCCGTACTACAACACCTCCGACCGAAACGAGTCCGCTGTGTCTACTACGGCAACTCCCCCGCTGCCACCAAGCTCGGCCCAGCCACCAGTAGCTACTCTGTCGGTTCGCAGCAGGAAGAGCAACCGCAACAGCAACAATAACGATACAAAGAAGCCCGACACAGTGTTCAACAACACCACCAGCAGACGGCACCAAACTTTCTCATTCGAAGACCCCAGCCCACCGGAGTCTCCTCCGCCTGAGGTCATTGTCATCCCCAACAAAGGCGGCCTGCCAATTCTGTCGTCGGGCTCGTTGTCATCACACGCAGAGGAGCAGCTACCTAGCCTGCTGCCGATATCAGCATCACCAGCGGCAGCGGAACGGTACCAAGTCCGCAGCACGTCGTCGTCGTATCCATCAGAGGCCGGTGGCGGGATCCACAGTCCCGAGCTCACCGTATCACCGCCGATGACGTTTGGGCGGCGCATCCTGTCGAGTCTGGGCGCGTACGGGTTCGAGGAGGCACACATGTCGTTTCCCGGGAGCGACGAGTCGCTGCCGGTGCCTCCTGGTGCGAGTGCGGGTGCGACTGCCGGCTCAGGGGCTGTGGTAGAGCAGTTGGGCGAGGAGGAGGCAGCTGTATGGGGCGAAGACCAGATCAAGACGGCGGCGGCAGCGGATCAAGGAGAGCCAGCAAAGGACGTTGGCGGAAGCACCGCTACCATGGCAGCAACAACAACAACAAGCACTGCTTCTACCCTCCGGCAACAGGACGAGCCCCTCCCACCACCGTTCAACAATGCCAACGACGCGCCGCTCTTCCACCCCTACAGCAACTGCAGAATCACCAACGCAGAGATCAACCTCTCGACGCAGTGCCTGCCCCGCCACTCGACCAATCCGGACAACCGGCCGTGGTTCGACGGGTCGGACTCGGAGGAATCCAACTATGACAGCGACCACCACCACGGCGGCGGCGGCCATGTCAGACGGAATAGTCGACACCGCCGCCAACGTGGCGTAACCACGTTCAAGCACCGCATCAGCACACAAATCCTGTTACTCGTCCGGCAGCCGGCGGTCAAAGTCGTCAGGAAGTGGATTGCACGGCAGTTCCGCGCGAGTCGGAAGGGGTCGCGGGCCATGATGCGCAAGATCACGCCGGTACGCGATAGGGACAGGGACAGGGACAGGGACAGGGATAGTGGCAGTGCCAAGACAAAGAAGGCGCACAACAGCAGAGGAGGCCAATATAATAATACTAATAATAATAATACTAACAGCGGGAGGGTGAGAAAACGGGGAGTGACGAGATCGGTGCGCAAGCTTGGCGGCCGCGCGGCGGTTTCGCTTTCCTCGCTGCTGTACGGCTTGTCCTTGGCTCTCGGGTCGGAGAAGGAGAAGGACCGTGGCAGGGAGAGGGAGAGGGACAAGGAAGGCCTGAAGGGGGAGCCCGACCTTAAGGAAGGGACGGGACTGGGGATGGGGACTGCGTGAGTCTGTTTTGGGGTTCAGAGTCTTTGATGCGTGAGAGAGAGAAGGGGGGGGGGGGGGGGGGGGGATTACGTTGAGGCGGTGCTGCAAGATGGGGTGCGGAATAGAATGGTTATTGAGAATTCTGAGCTGATTGCTTCTTGTTTTTTTTTGTTTTTTTTTGTTATAAGGGCGAAGTTGGGAGGTCAGGCTTACTTTTGTTAAGTGGTGAGTTGGGTTATCACTACGTTTACTGCACCGAGGTGGTGGGTTGGTGTTTGATAAGTAATGATGGGTTCATTGTATTGAGGTGATGGATGGGTTTGTTGATTACACAGATGGAAGTATGAGATACCCAGCATTTAACCCTCCTCTCTTGAACTCCGACTTTTTTTGTGGAGTGTGCACCGTATAATCTCGTGAACAAACGGAACTTGCTTGTGGGGATAAAGTGTCTTGAGAACCAATGATAGCAGCTGTCAGTTTGTCGTGAAGTGAGAATTTCCACAGTGCAATTGGGTAGCAGTCGAGTTTATACACCGCAGGGAATTTTCATTGTTCGCGAGATTATAGGGTAGTGGAATGTCATGGAGAGAAATGATGTATCGCATTGGCTTTCTTTCGTTGGGGGGTGGTGTGGTTTATCACTGGGTACCCACGTTTACTGACGTGATGGATGGTTGCCAGATAATGATGGGTTTTCTGTGTCGCATTGGGAATAAAGGGGTTGTTGATTCCCGAGGTCTAGTTGGCAAAGGGAAGGAATGTTGATACTATCCCCCATTTTACCATTCTTCTCTTGTACTTCTTTTCCTTTTTGTGTTGTTTGCAGTGAAGCGTTATTGTGTTTTCTATCATCAGAGGGTAGGTTAGTCTATCGCTACGCTCATTAGGGGCGAGTATGAGGTATATAGATAGGGCTTTTTGTACGGTGTCGGGAATAAAGGGGTTGTTGATTATGCAGAGGAACTTGAAGCATGAGATATCAACCATTTACGATTCTTCTCTTCCGGTTGAACTCCCCTTCATTTATGTATTTATGTGTGATGAATTGAAATGTCATGTGGGAAAATAATGTAGGCCCATTGTATCCAGAATTATCTTCTTCTTGTCAATGCCGTTTCTTGGTGGTTCTACAAGTCTTTCAGGTTTGCTCGGGATCCCCCCCGTCTGCCTTTGCAACCATTAACCCCATTTTAACTGCGAAACGACTCTCCATCCTCACCCGTATTTTGAGATTGGCCCCGGCTGCGGCTCTGTGCAAAACCTTGATGTTGAGATGGTGTCAGGGAGCAAGCACCACCAAGCCTGCATGTGAGAATTTCACCACCGTAGACTCAGTACAAGAAATTTGCCCAATAAAACGGGGTTTTCCCATCCGGCATGACCTACCACACATGGCGCTTGGAGATGTCAAGATTTGTGTGTCGTGTCGGGCCTCGGCCTTGACAAAACTTGAACTCTAAGATGGCTGTTTGCCACCCAAGGATAATAGGGGGGACAAATGATCGTTCTATATATTGCACGCATCCCTCTCAATCCATCCAACCATCTCCCCTTCAGCAATCACCATCGTCTGCTTGTCAGCCAGCGCACCTCATTCATTGCCATTGAGCAAACCTCTATTGCGTAGTGAGCGATTCGAAGAAACCCCCTTGCCGCCGCCGCCGCGCTGCCCAGCTCTCTCGCCCCAATGACAAGCAGACGTTTAGTCAAAGCTGTCTTGCGCTGGACCTTGCATTACCGTTCAAAAATTGAATGATTTCCGACGAGGCCTTCCTACTTAACCAGCTCGTTGTGATCGATATAATCGAATTTGCTATATCGTTTGTAAAGACCTGGTTAAGTGGGAAGGTCTCGTCGGAAATCATTCAATTTTTGAACGGTAATGCAAGGTCCAGCGCAAGACAGCTTTGGGTGTAACGGATTATAATAATATGGGGGGAGTCTTGATTGATCAAGTAACCGCCAAGGGGGCTTGGGGATCTTCGATCTTCCTCTTCAACTTGGCCATGATATTTTGCCCTTTGACAGGAATTCATGTAGCTCGGTGCTGGTCATATTGTAATACGATTGAAGATGTCGGTCGAAGATCCCCAAACTCCGTTGGTAGTTGTGACAACACGTAGAACATATTTCTCACAAACTTCAAAGTGTGGCCGGGGGGGGGGGGGGGGGGGGGGGTTTTTAAAAAAAACCCCCAGGGCCCCACGGGGATATAAGGGTAGTGCGGGGTGTTGGGGGTGTGGGTGAAAGGCATGTTTTTTTGGGGGGGGGGGGGGGGGGGGGTATGGGGGGGGGGGGGGGGGGGGGGGGGGGGGGGGGGGGGGGGGGGGGGGGGGGG
>JAPDFK010000494.1:0-24787 GCA_027569635.1 Lasiosphaeriaceae sp. G1095 | reverse complement strand
AAAAAATTTAATAATTTTTAATAGTTATATTATACTATAATAAATAAGTTAAATACTATTTTAAGTTAATAAATAAAAGTAATATATATACTATATATATATTATTTAATATATTTTTAAAAAATAATAACTTTTTAAAGCTTTTTACTTTACTTTTTTTATTATAAAATAAAGTTTTTACTATTATAAGCTAAAATATAACTATTAAAAATTATTAAATTTTTTAATGTTAGTAGGTTTTTTAACTTAGTTATAAACTTAACTTTTTTAAACTTATTATTTTTTAATATTTTAAATTTTATATTATTTAGCTTAATTATATTATTAGTTTATATATTAATTATTATAAAATACTTTAAATTAAACGCTATAACTAATAAATAAGGGTTATTGTTATAGTGGGTTATGCTAGTAGAACTGTAGCAGGCTGTGTAGCTTGTGTAGGGCTGAGAGCACGGGCTTAGAGCATAAAGAGGAGGCTGCTGTCAGATACAACGGTATCGGTCAAATTGAGCGTAAAAGAGGTCTTCTTATTTATTGTTTATATCTATGTTTCAGAGCTCTCCCGCGCGTGCAACGCTTTGATGCGTGCGCGCCTAGCCTTCCTTGCATTGGCAGTGTAGGGCGGTAGTTCGAGTACTCTTTAGGAGCCCCTATTATACGTAACACACTCTTTTAGGTAGGTACATAGAGTAGCTGCTTAGATTGCTTTATTTACATGCTTATAAAGTTATTCGTAAATGTATTCGTTTGCTTTTCTTCTTTAATAGTGAAGTTTTCGAACATGTTTTTTAATGCTTTTAAATTAGCCTCTTTAAGGCTCCTAAGCTTTTGCTTTTGCATGTAATTAATGTTAATTATTCTAACCTGTTTTTTGAACTTAATAAATTTATTAGTGTTAAGGGTTTTTGTTAGGCCGTTGGTATACATATTGTTCGTTGGTGTATAGTTTATTGTAATTCTGTTATGCGTAATAGCTTTTTGGAGCTAGTAGTTGTGGATGTTAATGTGCTGGAGCTTCGTTTGTAGGGTGGTTACGTTAGTGGTAAGTAGTTGAATAGTTTGTAGGTTATTATACTATATTTGTATTGTAAGGCTATTAAGCTTTATAGCGAGCTTGCTAATTAGTTGGTTAGCGTAGAAGGCTTTTTTTGTAGTTTAGGTAAGAGATAATAATTTTACTTTTATTGTAAAAGTAGTTATTATATTTTGCTTGTTTGCTTTTTAGTTAATAACGTTGCTAAATAGCTTTATAATATATTCTTAAAAGCTTTTTTTATTTTTTATATTGTCCCTAAATAACGTATTGGTTTAAAGAGCAAGGTTATTGTTATTTTTAAGCTTAAGCGTATAGTGCTATATGCTAAGCAAGTATTTAATTATTTAGTTTACAGCTTTTTAGTGTTTAGGGCTTGGATTGAAATTGAAGTGCGTTAAGCGTAATATAGGGAAGGAAATGTTAATACGAATAATTATAAATGTGTAAAGCAAAAAGCTAGTATATTATTAGTATAGGTTGATTTTGCTTGGGGTAGTAACGTTATTAAAAGGAAGCTATTTTTTTAATTGTATTAATATGTAAGGAGTTTATTAGCTTTATAATATTTTTTAGTATGCTTTATTATTAAGGAGTTTAATTAATTTTATAATATAATTAAATTAAGAAAGTTAAATAAGCTTTTTAGCTTTATTATAGATAATTTTAATTTTTAGAAACTATTGTAAGCGTTTGCTACTTTGCAAGGAGTAGCGTTTTTTTAAGTTAATAACTGCTATTTATATTGCAAGCTCGTTTTCTTTTTAATAAATAATAATAATATTGTTAACGTAAGAGAATATAATTACGCTATTTTTAATAAAATAGTAAAGCTTATATAATATTATAATAAAGCTAAACTTGTTAAATATTATAATAAAGTACTTTTATTATAAAAAAGGTAATTTACGTAATTTATAAAGTGTTTTATATAATTAGAATATAGTGCTTAACTTTTTATAGTTTAATAGTATTCTTATAAATATAATATTTAGAAGCTTTATATATATAAAAGTATTTACAATATTATATTAAATAAGCTTAAAGTTAAAGTATATAACAATTAATATTAGTATATAAAATGACTTTTTAGCTAAGGTTGAAGTATAAGTGTTTTTAAAAATACTTTTAATTTATTAATTTTTTTATATAATAAAATAGTATTTATACTTAGTTAAGTAGTTATATTTATTAAATTTATAAGTTTTTATTTATATATAGCTAAAAAGCTAATATTTGTTTATATTTGTAATTAAAGCTTTAAAAAAGGATTTTATTTTTTTGTAGCTTTTTAAGTGTATATTTTACGCAATTTTAAATTAATTTCTAAACTAGTAATTTTTTAGCTTTTTATTACTCTTTAGGAAAATAAGGAGGTTATAATAATAATACTTCCTATTTAACTTAAATATTGCTTCTATAGCTATACCTAATTTTATCTTTTTAAATTGTAAATATTTAGTATTTTTTAACGCTACTTAATTAATAATTTTATATAGTTTCGTTTTAATAATACGCTTCCCATTATATATTGTAATGTTTATAGCTAAGCACTTTGCGTTAAACGTAGTTTCCTAGGGTCTATATTAACAATTAATTATTTAATTATTTTAAGCTTAGCTTAGAGTGTAAGTAAGTTTAGCATATGCTTAGGGGTTTAGAGGACCCTTTTTTTATTAGCTAGGGAGCATTTTGAATGTAGTAGCTATAAGTGCTGTAGAAGGAGAAGGCGTTGATTTAGGGGTTAAAAGTGGTTTGAAGCGCGCGGTAATATAAAGGTGATTAGTTTTTACTAACTTGCTTGTTTGAGGGCTATTTTGGGTGTTTGCACTATTACCTCCGTAAATAATCTTGCTCTTTACTTTACTATTACCTTGTAGTGAACTTTATATAGGTATATTAAGCTTTTTATTTTCTTCTTGGGTTGCTATGCTTTGTTTGCCTTATATAGGCTTAAGGAGACGTATTTCTTTAATTTAGGCTTTAAATTGCTTTGTTATTGTATATAGAAGGTTGTGCTTTAATTGCTTTTTAGTGCTATTAAAGAACTTGTATTTGTTAAATATTATATTGCGTATAGTAATAACTTTATTAAGCTTTAGAACTTACACTTTATAAATGTTAGTAGATTAATATTTAATAAAATAATTAATTTATAATTAAAGATTAAGTTTTTAAAGCTTGTAGCTATTTTTTTAAGTATTTTTTGTTAAAATATATGCTTTACAATTATAAGTATATAAATGTGCTTATTTTAGCTTTTTATTAGCTATAGGAATGCTATTTTTGTATGCAATTTATATATAGAAAAGCTTATATAGCAATTGTTAATAAATGCTATGCTTAAAAGTCCTATTATATAAATATACCACTATTTTGTAGATTTTAATTTATAAGAAAAATAGTAATTTAGCTTTAGCGTATATTACAATCGTTTTTGCTTTAATTATACCCCCTAAGTACTTTGTACTGCTATTCTAAGCTTATGTATTTAGTATATAAGGCTTAAACTTAATAAATTTTTTTATTATAAGCTTGTATTTAAGTAGCTTTAATTGAGTAATTTTGTTATTATATTTAAATATTTATAATGTAATTTTGAATTGGCTTTTTATAACTTTAAAGAAGTAAAGGAATATTTTAAGGAGTATAAAAGCGTTTTTTTCGCTTAAGTAAATATTAAAAATGTAGCTTATAAAGCAGTTTGTAAAAAGCATTACTCTATAATACTTATTAACATTAAGCTTTAAGTCTAGGAAATCCACTGCCTACTAAGCTTTTAGTACGGATGCCTTTGCTTTAAGCTTACAGTATACTTAGCGCTTTATTTTCGTTTTGTTGTATATATTACATTTGATAGTAATAAGCTTTTTAATATATACACTAAACTTTATGCTTATAATATAAGCAATTACTTTAAGGCTGGGATAATTAAGCTATAAATATTATATTTCTACTAAGCTATTAAAAAGCGGGTGTTTAATGTAGCTATTAAGCTTTTTGCAGTGTGTAATAAACGTATTTTGTATTATAGCTAGCAGGTTTTCGATAATAAATTGGTTGAATTTATTTATAAGCTTGTATATTTTGGAATTATTTTTTTAGTGTAAGTAATTATTAGGTAGCTTGTTATTCTAATAGTATTTAAGCTTCCTAAGCTATAAGGAGATTAAGTTATATATAAAGCTTTTATAATAAATTATATTTTATAAGCGTATATATAATATATTCTATTAATTACATAGTTATATATTAATATTACTATAGTTAAGGATTGATATAATTAAATTTTTTATATATATATAATTATTAGGTAGTGCGTACTTATAGTTAAGGAAGTGGGAGAGCTTATTAAAAATGTAAATAGTGGTGTTAAAGTTAAAGATTGTTGCGTTTTTGAAAAGGTAGATAGTAATATTAAAAGTAGCTTTTCTAACTATAAGGAAGTACGTACGCGTAATTTTCTTTTAGTTAGCTAATTAATGCTTAGCTTGCTTTTTAAAGCCCTTTTTTACTTGCTTTTGTATTTTTAGCACTTTTTTAGTAAGGTTATTATCGTTTTTAATATGTATGGCTATAAGCGTTTTAATATTATAGTTAAGCTTAAACTTATTAAGCTGTAAATATTTGAGTATATAATAATAGTTAGTAATATTATATTTTTTAAAATATATTTTATAAGTTTTACGTATACTTTTAAAATTTATTCTTTAATGTTTATTTTTTTAGCTTTAGCTATAGGAGCTTTATACAAAGCCTTTTTTAAAGCTTTTGCCCTACGCGCAAGTATACAAAAGGAAGTCCTTAAGCTTTTTTATTTGTTTAAAGCTATTATTATTAACGTTAATAAGGTTTACTTTTTGCTTATATAAGCTTAAAAACCCTATTTTAAAGCCTTTTTTAGTTAGCTTCTATATATAAACAAAGTGCACCTTAAGCTTTATTACAAGCTATATATACGTAATAAATCCGTTTTAAATAGCTATTTTCTAATTTAAATTAACATTTATATTTTATTTTAATATTATAAAAGCTTATTATATAGTTTAAATTAAGTTGTTAAGCTAGATTTTTAAAAACTAAATTTTAATTACTTTATATTTAATATTTATATTTATAAGTAGCTTCTAACTGTTTATTTATTTATTAAGCTTTTTAACGTACTTTAGAAAGCTTTAATAATATTGTTAATAGCTTTTTTATAAGTTAATTGAACGTTAAGCTTTGTATAAGGTAAATATTATTATAAACGTTTTATATTATTAATAAAAATTTTTAGTATATAAAAGCTTTGTTTTAACAATACTTAAGTTAATAAACTTTATAGCCTAATTTATAAGCTTTTTTTTAGCTTTTGTAAACGTTTTCTAGTCTTTCTTCTTTTCTTTATATACTTTCTAAACTGCTGCCTATAGGGCAAGGTTTTTAGCTAATAGGTTGTTAATAGTAGTTGCTAGTATAGGGCTGTTTATATTGTATACGTTAGGGTTATTGTTAAGGAAGTAGCTTTTTATATTAATAGTGCTTGTGCTTGGTATTCCTATGCTTTTTGTAATAACGCGTAGAGCTGGCAGTGCAAAGGCTTTTCCTAACTTTGGGAAGTTGCTAATTAGGGGCTGCTAAGGCTTTGTTAAAAAAGGTATTAGTATAGGCTTTTCGAGATTAATGTAGTCCTAAAGATTGAAATCCTTTGTTTATTGGATAAAGTTATTGCTTTATTAGGACTAGTGTTACAGCCCTAAAAAGGTAATTTTGCTGCTCGTTAATATTTTTAAGCAGCTTAATTAACTAAACTTAATGTATGTATGTTTGTAGGAGGTGTACAAGCGGTGAATTAGACTATTAATTGTTAGATACAACGGTATTAGTTAAATTAAGCGTAAAAGAAGTCTTCTTGTTTATTATCTATATCTATGTTCCAGAGCTCTCCTGCGCGTGCAACGCTCTGATGCGTGCGCGCCTGGCCTTCCCTGCGTTGGCGGTGTAGGGCGGCAGTTCGGGTGCTCTTCAGGAGCCCCTATTACACGTGACAGCTGCGCGCCCGTAGAGTTAGAGAGAGCTAGAGATTAGTGTTGTTAATGCATTATACCTGCCCATCTTCGACCTCGCAACCATTGTGCATTACTCTTGTTACCCTGGCTACCAACCCTTCTTATACAACCTGTCACGGCGGGCCGTGCCAGCGGGAGCCACTTGCGGGTCCGTGGCTCATGTGGGGCTGAGGGGCTGAGGGCACGTGCCCAGAGAGTTGGAACACAAAAGAAGAGCGTTGCGCGCTCGCAGAGAGTTGAGAGGCCAGAGATTAGTGTTGCTAATACACCACACCTAACCATCACCGACCTCGCTGCGTGTTGTGTGCCACTCTTGTCACCCGAGCTACCAACCCTTCTTACACAACCCCTCTTACATTAAGCGTAATTATAAGGTTTATAATAATAACAATAAAGGTATAGTATAAAAAAAAGATTGGTAGTGTGGGAATAGTAGCCCTTTGAGGGGCATAGAGCATTGAGAAGGTAAAAGAGGTAGCCATTACATAACTACAGGGACTACAGGGACTTATATAGATCAGCTACATTAAAAGGCTTTCTGTTAACTTAGTTAAGATCCTTCTTTTTCTTAAGAACAAGATAGATTAATGCAACTACTACATAGCTAACTAAACTACTTATTGCGATAGTTGTTAACTAACGTGATTGACCTTATTAATCCAATAAATAAAGTAATTACTTTATAAATAATATAGTTCTTTTATAATATAATAATAAAAGCTATGTAAAATATTATTTGAACTATATAAATTAATATATATATTAAACTATTTAATATTATTATTATTAATGTTAATATTAACTTTATAATAATAAAATTCTATAATAACGCTAAAATAATAGTAATTATTATTAAAAAAGTCTTTATTAAAGCTTATAATTTAATAAGCAAGTTAAAGCATTACTATAAACTATTATAATATATATATAAAATTATTTTAATAAACTTATAAAATATTAGTATAATGCTAAATTAAATTTTACAAATAGTTATAAAAGTAGTAAATAATATTATTAGTTGTAATAAACTAATTTCTATATTATTTATTTTTAAAACTTATTTATATATATCCTTCTTATTACTATTATTATTATTTATTAAAATATATATAAATATTATATACAAAGTAATAACTAAAATATAAAACGCTAAAGTTAAATATTAAATTAATAAAACCTTTATTATTTAGAATAGTTTGAATATCTTCATAACTTTTAACTTTTTATTTTAAAGTAAAATAAAAGTATAGCAAAAAGTATAAAAATAAATTAAATTATATATTTTATTTATATAAAATGGAAAAACTTATATAGTTAAAATTAATAAAAAACTAACTAATTTCTAAATTATAACAATTAAGCTATATTATTAAAATAAGACTATAGTTATTCCAAATATTAAAATTAATTATAACTTTAACTATACCTTTAATTGTAATAATAATAATAATTGAGCGCTATTAAAGGAAGTACTCCTAGCTTTAAAATAATGTAAACAGCCTTTTAGCTTTAAGAACAAACTTAAAATCCAAACCTTTAATTCTAATATTGTTATAACTAAAGAAATTACTTTTATAATAGTGTATATAATAGCAAAAAAGCAAACTAATTATAACTTAGCAATTTAACTTTAAAAAGAAAAAAAATTATAATTATAAACAAATTATTTAGAGAGTTTAATAAAAAAGAAGTTAATGTTTTTATTTTAAAAAAAATATTTAAATTTAAATAGTATAACTTTAAAAAGTATAACAATATATATATTTTTAAATTATGCTTAGTAAGAAAAATTGACAGTAAAGCTACTAATATATTTTGTAAGAAGTTATACTTTATTATTTAAAGTTATTATCATGATGCTAACCTTAGGTCTGGGTAAATAGATTTATTATTAGACAGAGAGGCAAGAAGTTATTAAAGACTCTGTTAGGATAGTTAAATACATCGTTAACACCCCTACCCGCCTTAGCGTCGCCCACTATTCGCTTGTGCACCTTGGTACTATAATAGTTATAATAATAAAAATAAAAAAGTAATTTTTATATAAAACTTAATAATTTAGCAAGCTAATTAGCAAATTATTATTACTTTTATACCTTTTTTGTTATTTTGAAAAATAAAGTTATAATTTTAAAATATTATATAAGCGTATATTTAATTGAAAATTTCACTATAATAAATAATTATAATATAACTTTTTAAGGAAATTTATTATTTACACTTTAAAAAAATAATTATAAAGGTTATTTAATTATTATATAATATTATTAAGGTAAGAATATACTAATAAATAATTTATTTTAAGTATTATTAGGAATAATTAAATATAATGATTTTTATTTATAACTGTAAGAAGGGCTGGTAGCCAGGGTAACAAAAGTAATATATAATAGTCGTAAGGTTAAAGATGGGCAAGTATAATGCATTGGCAACACTAATCTTTAGCTTTCTTTAACTTTACGAGCGCGCAGCTTCCTTTTTATACTCTAAGCCCATGCTTTTAGCCCTACACAAGCTACATAGCTTACTACAGTTCTACTAGCGCAACTCACTGTAATACAATTCCCCCCTCCTTACAACCTCACTTTAAAGCTATTAAAAGCTAAAATAATTATAAACTTACTTTTTAAACAATTATAAACTTACCCTTTAAGTAATTATAAGCTATTTAATCCTTTGTTTAATAGCTTTTAAATAGTTATAAGCTATTTTAAAGGATTACGCTTAGCGTTTGTAAGCTTTATTAAGTTTTATAATGCTATTTAAAATGTATATTATAAATATAATATTTTAAAAAAATTAATAGATTTATAGTTTGTATTTAGCAAATAAGCTTAATTATATAAATTTAACAACTTTTTCATTTTAAATTACTATTATTATAGTTTATTTATAAATTAGATTTTTTAAGCTTAAGCTTTTATTATAAAGTTAAAAAGCTTATTTTTTATTAAATAAAGTTTTTAACTATTATTTATTCTAAATTTTTAAAAATTTGTAGTTTTAATTAAAGTTGTACAAATTTTAGCTTTAAAAGAGCTTATAATTCTAGTTAAAATTGTGTAATTTTCAACTTTAAAGCTTTTTCCTTTGTTTTATTATTTTCCTTTTTAAAAAAGCGCGCTTTTATACTTTATTTTTATAATTATATATAATTATTAAAGTAATTTTGTTTTAAATTTAAGTTATAAACTTAAATAAAATGTTTTAAAGCTAATTTAAAAAAAAATAAACTTTTAAATTTTAAACTAAGGAAAGTAATACTTTTTTTATAATTTTATTTTTATAATAAAGTTATAAAATACTTTTAAATTAATTTTATTAAAGAGTATTAAGTTAGAATTTATAATTGTACTACTATTACTATATAACTTTATAATAAGCTTTTTATAAATATAGTTTATTTATATATAGCTTAATTTAAAGCATTTTAAATTAGAAGCTTTCTTTTTTTTTATTAATAAAATAAATTAAGTTTTTTTATTTCCAAATTATAATAAGAATATATTAAAAACTTTGCACTTTGCTTTATTCTTAATAAAAGCACGCTAAAGAGCAATTTAAATGTTTAATTAGCAATTCTTTTCTAAAACCTTTTAAAGCTATACTTCGTTATTAATCTCGTTAGCTTTTAAGTACATAGTAAGTTAGTTATATTATAATAAATAACTTAACATAATTTCGTTACTTTAGTAGCGCATAATAAGTTAGTCGTACTTAAGCGCTTAATTCAATATAGCCTTATTGCTAGGGCCTGGCTAGGTTATTAAGATAGTGGATTGGGCGCGCGTTATTAAAGCTTTGGATTAAGCGTACGTTGTTAAAGCTTTAGATTAAACGCGATTTGCTTAATTGTTGTGCACTATTTTGCTGGGCTAGCTTTTAGTAAAGAGAAATTAGCGTATAAAAAGGGTTAGTAGCTAGAGTAATAAGAGTAATGCATAATAGTCACGAGGTTAAAAATGGGCAAGTATAATGTATTGGCAATACTAATCTCTAGCTCTCTCTAACTCTACGGGTGCGCAGCCTCCTTTTTATGCTCCAAGCCCATGCTCTCAGCCCCACACGAGCCACACAGCCCGCCACAGTTCCACTGGCGCAACCCGCCGTGATACCCGTGCTCTTAGCCCTACACAAGCCATACAGCCCGCCACAGTTCCACTGGCGCAACCTGCCGTGACACTTAACCTACTCTTATACGCGCATTGTTATTGTGTTCGTATTAATAAGGGTTTGCAGTGCTTTGTTTAATCTTACTTTAATTATAACATTAACTGGGTTATCATTTCTATAGATCTAATGGACTTTAAAAATTTCCTATCTCTTATATACTTACTACAAGCTTATAATATTAATTATAAACCGCTTTTCTTTCGTAGTTCCGAGCTTTATAAAACACTTATATAAGGAAAACAAATTAGTACAAATAATAATAAAAATCTTCTTAATATTTAACTTAGCTAAGATTATACTAATTATAATATTAAAAACAATTGCTATATTAATGCTATTAGCTATTGCATAAATTTTAAAAGTTAAAACACTATAAGTAACCTACTTGCACTTAATAAAAAACTAATAAATTAAGTTATTAATTATTATAAACTCACTATTATATAGCTTTTCATTTACTAAAAAGATTATAAAGCTAATTTATAAGCTTAAGTCCTTATTATTAGTGAATAAACTATTAGCAAAAATGAACAACTTTACTATTAAAAAATTTACTAAAACAAAAGTAAAGTTATAATTAAAATTCTTTATTTACTATTAGATTCATTTGTTTATTTTAGTAATATTTTTTTTCTAAGTTCTTTATATTGTACTATAGTAGATAAATCAAATGCTACCTTAAGTTAGCAAATAAAAGCAATGTATGCGTTATACTTACGCTATTTAACGTATTTTTAAAAAGTAATAATTTTTTAACGTTTCTTATTTTGCTTTTTTTATTATAAATTAAAGTTCTCGCTATTATAAGCTAAAATATAGTTATTAAAAATTATTAAGTTTTTTAAAGTTAATAATTCTTTTAGCTTAGCTATAAACTTAACTTTTTTAAGCTTATTGTTTTTTAGTATTTCAAATTCTATATTGCTTAACTTAATTGTATTATTAGTTTGTATATTAACTATTATAAAATATTTTAAATTAAGTACTATAACTAGTAAGCAAAGGTTATAAGTAAAAATCATTATATTTAATTACTCCTAATAGTATTTAAAATAAATTATTTACTAGTATATTCCTACCCTAACAATATTATATAATAATTAAATAACCTTTATAGTTATTCTTTTAAAATATAAATAGTGAATTTCCTTAAAAAATTATATTAAAATTATTTATTATAGTAAGGTTTTTAACTAGGTATACGCTTATATAATATGTTAAAGCTATAACTTTATTCTTTAAAATAAAAAAAAAGGTATAAAAGCAATAATAATTCACTAACTAGCTTATTAAATTATTAAGCTTTACGTAAAAATTACTTTTTTACCTTTATTATTATAACTTTAAATAATAAAGTATAATTTTTTATAAAGCATATTAATAGCTTTACTTTTAATTTCTCTTACTAAGTATAATTTAAAAATGTATATATTATTATACTTTTTAAAATTGTACTATTTAAATTTAAATACTTTTTTTTAAAATAAAAGCGTTAACTTCCTTTTTATTGAATTATTTAAACAGTTCACTTACAATTATAATTTTTCTTTCTTTTTAAAGCTAAATTGCTAAATTATAATGAGTTTACTTTTTTATTATTATATATACTATTATAAGAGTAACTTTTTTAATTATAGTAATATTAATATTAAAAGTTTGGATTTTAAGCTTGTTTTTAAAGCTAAGAGGCTGTTTGCATTATTTCAGAGCTGGAGGTACTTTCTTCAGTAGTGCTTAGTTATTGTTGTTATTGCGGTTAAGGGTATAGTTAAAGTTGTAATTGATTTTGGTATTTGGAATAACTATAATTTCGTTTTAGTTATATAGCTTAATTATTATAATTTGGAAATTAATTAGTTTTTTATTAATCTTAACTATATAAGTTTTTCTATTTTATATAAGTAAAATGTATAGTTTAATCTATCTTTATATTTCCCACTATACCTTAATTTTGCTTTGAAATGGAAGGTTAAGGGTTGTAACGGTACTTGGACTATTTTAAGTAGCAAAAGCTTTATTAATTTAACGTTTAACTTTAGCTTTTTATATTTTAGCTATTGCTTTATACATAATATTTACGTACATTTTAATAAATAATAATAATAGTAATAAAAAGAATATATGGAAATAGGTTCTAAAAACAAATAATATAAAAACTAGTTTATTAAAGCTAGTAATATTATTTACTACTTTTATAACTATTTGCAAAACTTAGTTTAACGTTATACTAATACTTTATAAGTTTATTAAAATAACTTTATATATATGTTATAATAGTTTATAATAATACTTTAACTTGCTTATTAAATTATAAGCTTTAATAGGGACTTTTTTAATAATAATTGCTATTATTTTAATGTTATTATAAAACTCTACTATTATAAAGTTAATATTAATATTAATAACAATAATATTAAGTAGTTTAATATATATATTAATTTATTTAGTTTAAATAATATTTTAAGTAACTTTTGCTATTATATTATAAAGGAACTATATTATTTAAAAAGTAATTACTTTATTAATAATATAAATAGTAAGCTTTTTGCTAATATATATAATATTTGTAAAAACTTAGTAATTAAAATTAATATTATTATAAATTATAAATTAGAATTAGCTAAGCAAGCTATTGTATATTTAATATTAGTAATAAAACTTTATACTCTTTTCTATAACATTTTAGTTAAGCTTATTATAACTAACGCGGGTAAGTACTTTATATAAGTACTTAATTAAAGGGTAATTAAATTGTTAATGTAATTTGTATAACTTAGTTTTTATTATATTATACTAAGTTATAATTTTTTTAAGTTCATTTAGCAAAAAGAATAAATAACCTTATTTACAAATAATTAAATAGCTTTTTCTTTTATATATAATAATATTAAAAATATTATTAAAGTAAATGCTATACTTATTTATATTTAAAAGGCAAAATAGAAATAGGGCATTTACTAGTACAACCTAAAAGTTAAAGATATTGAATAGGGTTTTTATAATAATAATGCTAAAAAAATACTTTTAAAGTTATTATTAAATTATACTTAGTAATTATTAGCTATTAAGAAGTTAATCTTTATATTTAAAATCTTTTTCTATAATACCTAACTTTAACTTTTATTAGCTATTAATACTTTAGCTACTTTTATATTAAGTATAATTTTTTAAAAAATCTTTATATTATAATAGTTTTTAAAATAGAAAATGTATATAGGTTTGTTAGGAGTTTGTTACTTAAAAATGTTAGCTTTTATAATAATATAAACAATTGCTTAATTATTTAAAATAATAATAATTATATCCCTATTAATTATATAGTAAAATATATAAAAGTTTTTAAATAGTATATTTAAGCTTAATTTTTATTAGTTATACTAAATATTAAATTTGCTAATATTAGTTTTAATTTTAGCTTTAAAGCTATTAATATTAATACTTTTATAATTAATTAGGAATATTGCAAAATTATTATTTTTATTACTATATTTTTGTATATAGCGCTTCTACTACTATTATTTTAGTTAACGCTTAAAAATTAGGTGCTTTGTAGACTAATAGCCTTGTTTTTTATATACAAAGCACTTTTTAACGTTATTATTATTATAACCGTTATTGCTATTAAAAGGTCTAAATAGTTGCTAAAATCTGCCGCTGCTATAATAGTTTCCTTAGTTGCTATTTCTACTACTAAATCGGTTATTGCTTTTATACTATTAGTTAATCTAATATTATTCATTTCCGTTATTATTATTAAGGTTGTAATAATAAGGATTTTAAATAGTATAGTATTATTTAAGGATTTATTTATAGTATTGTAAGTAAATGCTAATTATATTCTATAAGTTAGAGGCAATGCTTTTAAAAGTAGTTGTTAGCTTAATAATAATTAATATGTAAGCTTTAACGCTCTAGTAAATATTAATTAATTGTTTTATAAGGTTGTAATTACTTTAGTAATTATTTAATAATCTTTTATAAATTTTCTATAGCTATATAATTATAGTTTTAAAGTTTTTTAATAAGATTTTATCTAGGTAGGTTATTATAATTTATTAGAAAGTAATAAACTACTATTTTTGTAAATAAAATTACTAGTTTTTAACTATATAAAAAAATTATTTAATTTACTATACTATTTAATTTAAAAAAAAAGCTTTTTTTAATAATATAATTATAATAGAATTACTTTGCTTTATTCTTTAATATAATTAAATATACTTTATAATATATATTTTACAAAACTTTTACTTTTTTGTAAAAGTTTTAAAAATTTTTAATTTTTACATTTAATATATTATAAAGCTTACTACTAAACTTTTTATTATTATTATATAGCTTATTTAAATTAGTTAGAACTTTTATTATAATGTTAATTATAAGGATTTTTATACTATACTTAAGTATAATATTTAAAATTTTTAGAATTTTAATTTTGAGGGTTTCAAAGGTTTTAAGCTAAACTATTAAAAAATCGCCGTTATTATCGTTAATAACGTTTTTTCTTTTTCCTTTACTTTCTTCTTTCTTATTTTTAATAGTACTTAAATTGCAATATAACTTAAATTTATTTTCTTATATAATAATATATTTACTAAGCTTTTATTTTAATTATTTGGGGAATTTGTTAGCGTTTATTAAGTTATAAAACTAAATTAAAATAATGCTATTATTATAAAATAAATACTATAATTATTAAGGAAGTGTTTAAAAGTTATACAGAAGGTTTTGTTAAAGTTTTTAAAAATATTTTTATTCCAATTTTAGTTTTTTTTAAATTAAATAAAAAACATTTTATTAGTAAATTTATTATTTTTATAAATATTAAAATAATTAATTAAATAAGTATTTAAGAGCTTTAGTTTATACTAATTTTTATTATTAAAGTTAAAGTTTTTGCTTTCTTAAATAGGGTTCGTAATATTAGTGATTTTAAAGTTATTACATAAGGCTGCTATATTATTTTTATATTAAAATAATTTTTATTTTATATAAATATAGTAATAGAAGGGTAGGTTAATAAAAAGGTTAGGTAAATAAAGGAGTTTTTTATAGTAATTAAGAGATTGTAAAGCTACAATTACAATTGCAATCGCTTTAATTAAAATGTATAATAGACGTAAATAACCAATTATAACAAAGTATACTTTTTTTTTAATTACCTTTAAAGCTTTTATTTTGCTATTTCCCTTAAGGGTTTTACATACTTAAAAAAAGCTTGCTTGCACATGCCGTTACAATACCATTAGGGCTTTTTGCATATAAGTAGTGCTCTTCCTATATTAAAATACGTACTACTTTTTATTTAACAATTATAATCACTTAGTAATAAATTACAATTACTACTATTACTAAATTCTTACTACTTTATATCAAATTATATTAAGTTAACTACTAATTAGTATTAGATTAATAAAGTTAATTACGTTAATTAACAACTATTGCAATAAGTAATTTGGTTAGCTATATAGTAGTAGCTAGTAGGTTATGTAGTAGTTGCATTAATCTATCTTATTTTTGGGAAGAAGAAGGATCCTAACTAGGTTGATAGGAAGCCTTTTAATGTAGTTAATCTATGTAGGTCCTTATAGTTCCTATAGTCACGTAATGGCTACCCCTTTTACCTTCTTAATGCTCTATGCCCCTCAAAGGGCTACTATTCCTACATTATTAATAATATAAATAATAAGCTTTTTACTAATATATATAACATTTATAAAAACTTAGTAATTAAAGTTAATATTTTTACAAATTATAAATTAGAATTAACTAAGCAAGCTATTATATATTTAATATTAATAATAAAACTTTATAATCTTTTTTATAATATTTTAATTAAGCTTATTATAGCTAACGTAAATAAATATTTTATATAAGTGCTTAATTAAAAGGTAGTTAAATTATTAGTATAATTAATATAACTTAGTTTTTATTATAGTATATTAAGTTATAATTTTTTTAAGTTCATTTAATAAAAAAAATAAATAATTATATTTGCAAATAACTAAATAGCTTTTTATTACAACCCAAAGTCGTAACCTGCACAAAGCAAGTGCTAGGGTTAGGGTTGGGTATAAGGGTGTGCTTATAAAGTACACGAAAGTAAATAGAGTAACAAGGGTTATATAGCTATAATTAATACAATTGCTAAGAAATACTTTAATAACTACTAAAGTATTCTAGAAACCTTTCAGCCTACTTGCTTATATAAAAATGCTTCCTTATATCCCATCGTCCTAAGCACCAGGACTACAGGAACAGTCCCATAGTCCCGTCCTATAGGATATTAGAATTAAGCTAACTAGTCAATGCTCCGCTCTATCTTGTTCGTCCCACGGTCCTAATATACAGAACTCTAGAACGACCTTAATTAGTCCGCCCGCCCAAAAGGGTCCCACTAGTCCCACCTAGGAAGCTGCCTAAAGCCGCACTCTACTACCAATCAAAACCATAACACAATACCCCTCCTCTGAAGGCTTCGTCTCGAACGCTTAGTACTCATATTCCCAACCGAAAATGTGCTAGCGCAAAACTTTCCCTACTTAGTAAGTCTTCCCTCTACATAGGCCCTACATACTTATCCGGGCTTACAGAATCCCTGCACTTATGTCCTATTCCAACTATTTCCGCAAAGGGCAAGTGTGCCTTTTTTCTAACAATTTATTATAGTATAACAAGTATATAACCTGCAAGGTTTTTTATAACGCCCTAAACTTTAAGTTTTCGCATTCGTTTCCTTTTTATTTGCTTGTTCGTTTTACTTCTAATTTTTTTAGTTTTTAAAAATATTAAAAAAGAAAAAGCTTTTAAAGCTAAGGCAAACAAGCTTATAAACTATTTAATATCTATCTATTACTAATAGCAAATTCTTTGTTTTTAAAAGAAATAACTCTTTTAATATAATATTCAAGCGGTAAGCAATGAAAATAACTCTACATTTAAAAACCCCTCCCTTAGCAAGTCCTTATTAACCTACAAAAACGTAAAAGCCCTTGCTTTTACTTTATTTAACTAGTCCTTACTTAGCCTTTAATTGCTAATTAATTTAAGTTCTTTTAGTAAAATTATTAGATTTTTTCTAAGCAATTTGTTAAATACTTAGCCAATTTTTACAAGTTTTCCTTATATTCGTAGTTTAGCTATTTAACTAAATACTAAACTCCTCTTCCTATTTTTCGCAAGTCTAATACTTTTTTTATATTATATTTTTCTTTAATTAGCTTAACTTCTACAAAAATATTTAATTACATATTTTGTAATGCTAATTTTAAAAAAAAAACGTAAAATACGTTTAATTATAACTTTATTAATTTTAATAACTTTAATATATAATTTAAAATAGCAACTTTTTGCTTTACTTTAAATAGTCCTAGCTTTTTAAAATTAAGTTTTTTTATTTAATTATTTTATTTTAAATTTTTTTTATATAAGGTAAACTTTATTTCCTATTTTAAAAGTTAGTTCTTTTAGTTTTTTTGCATTATAATACTATTTTATTTTTATTTATATGAAAATTAGCTTATTTCTAAACATATTATAAAATAAATATAATTTATTTACTTATACTATTGTTTATAGTATTATATTTTACAATTTTTATTATATTTTAGCTTTAAAGCTATAATTTATAAAAAATAGCAAAATTCCTATAATTTCTATTTTAAAGCTATTATAAACAAATTACGCTATTAGCAACTATTTAACCTAATTGTTTTGCTTTTTGTTAATAAACGCTTTTAAATAAGCTTTAATAATTTAATTTATTCATTTAGTTTATTTATTTATTTGTAAATAATAAATAATAAAAAGTTTATAATTAACTTCCGCTTATTTAATAAATACTTGCTAAAATTTTAATATAAATGTTATTCCTTTATTTATAATAATTTTATTTAATTAAATATAGTTAGCTATTACTATTTATATAAATATATAAGCTAATTATTTAAATAATATACTTTTATAATATAAAAAGAAATACATATACTTTATAAGTTTATTAACAATTACAAATATACTATTATATTTAACTTTTAACGTTAGATCCTTAAATAATAATTGCTTTATTACTATATTTATTATTACAAATCCCTACGTTCGTTTAGCTATTAAGAAAGGCTTTAAAAGCTTATAGGGTTTATAATACAATAACTTTATTTTTTAGCAAATTCCGCATATAGCAATTATTTAAGTAATTATTTGCTTAGCTTTTAATATACTAAATTGCTTTTTAACTTTAGCTATTATTTATATAACTTTCTAATATCCTTTTATTAGTAAACTATAAACCTTTTAAATTAACTTGTCCTATAGTAGTTCTAATACTTAAAGCTTCCCATTCTAAAAAATTATTCTATTTTTTCTAAAACTACTTTATTTATATAGTTTAACTTTCTATTAAGCTATAATAATTTTTTTTCTTATTATTTAAAGAGTTTTATATATATTATTAAATTAATATTAAAACATTCCTTAATAGGGTATTCTAAAATACTATCTAATTTTGCTTTAAATAAGGCTACAAATTAAGAGTTTTCTTGTTTTTTCTAGTCCACCTTCTTATTTAATACGTCCGCCCTTGTATTCTCTAAGCCTTTAATATAGTTAATTTTAAAATTGAACTATAATAAAAACTTTATTTATTTTGTTTATTAGGGGCTTAAATCTCTAAATATTACAAAGTATATAAGATTTTTATAGTTAGTATATACTTACATTAGGTGCGTAGTGCTACTTAGCTATAGCTTTTATTCTTTAAAAGCTTAAATAATTGCTATCAATTCTTTATTATAAATAGAATATTTAAATTTTAGTCTTCTTAATGTACGTAAAAAAAATGCTACTAAATATAGCTATCCTTCATTATTTTACTAACTAAGTTAACTTCCAATTGCTTAATTTAAAGTATCTATTTCTACTTCGAAAGGCTTGCATAAATTTAAGATCCTTATTATGAGTTTTTTAAATATACGCTTTTTAATTTTTACGAATACCTTTTTATAGTTTTTTAACTATATAAACTTTTTATTTTTTTATAACAATTTGTATAATAGTTTAGCAATATTGTTAAACTTAATAATATACTATTAATAAAAATTAACGTAGGCTATAAAACTTTTAGTTTTAGTTACTATTGTAAGCACTAGCTAGTTAATTATTATTTATATTTTTTCTTTTTATATTTGGATCTCTCTAGCCAAAATTATAAATTCCCAAAAGTTTATTAACTTTTAGTAAAATATACTCTTTTTTAAGTTAATTAATAGTTACGCTTTTTTAAAAATGCTAAATACTATATGTAAATATTATTAATACTTTTTTTTAATAGTTAAAAAAACTAGAATATTATTTATATAGGTTATTACAAACTTATTAAAACAATTTTGTAACTCGTAATCTATTTATATTTAAAAAAACGCTAGTACATTAGTTAAACTTAGAGGTATAATCCTAAATTCGTAATGCTTAAGCGGTATATAAAATACTATTTTCTACTCTTTGTTTAACTTTATTTAAATTTATAAAAACGTTAAAGTAAAATCTAGTTAAAAAAAAACTATTACTTATTCAAACTAATTATTTATTTTCTAAATAAAAAGTAGTAAGTAGCAATTCTTTATTATATTACTATTTAAACCTCAATAGTTAAAAACTAAGCAATATTCTTCTATTATACTTTTATCCTTTTTAAAAACGAAAAGTATAAGCGCATTATATAGTAAATAAAATATTATAATATATTCCAGCGTTAAACGCTTATTAAAATACTTTTAAAGTACTTTTTATTACGCTTCATTAATTTAGTAAATAAAATAGTAATAAAGTTTTGCTTTTTTTACTAATAGAATATTATAATTTTATAGTTTATATATTAGTAAACTACTATTTACTACTTTTTTAAAAATATTGTATTTGTAAAACTCTAATAGTACTTTCTTTACAAATCAACTTTTCTTATATTTAAAAAGCTCCTTAAGTTTTTTTTTTATTAATTGTATTTATATTATATATAATACTGCTTTTACTAAAAGTTATTAAAAAAGAACCTTTATAGTCCTTTCCTTTCTAATTAAACTCTAATTTAATTATCCATTTAGCAAAATCCTCCACTTAATATAATTGCTAAACTAATTAATATTTAAATTAAAGGTTTATAGCTAAGGCTTTCCCAAAATTGCCTACTTCCTTTTAAAGTTTACAATATTAAACACTAAATTATATATCTTACTTATAATTTTAACTTTTAATAATAATATCTTTTTAATTACTTTACTATTATTATAGTTTAATATTATTTTATTAATTATTATTATTTTATAGAAAATTTCTTTCTTTTTTTAAAATATTTTTTACTTATTAACAACTTTAAATAATATAAGCATTACTACTATTTTAAAATTTATTATTATAATAAACGTAGCGTTTTTCTATAATATTTAAATTATTAACTTTTTTCCTTCATTATTTATAAAAACTTTAAAAATATTAACGTAAAGCTTTACTAGTTATTCTTTAGCTAAGTTGCTTCTTCGTTTCCCAAATAGTAAAATTATTCTCTACTTTTACATTTTCTTTTTAAAAAATATAATATAAAGGGGTATAACGTATATATAAGCATAGTTCTCCTAAATTTTAGCTATTAGCTAATTAATACATTTATTAATTTTATAAATACTATTAATCCTAAAGGCCTTTCCAAAAGTAATTACATTACGTTAAAAACTTAGTTAATTACAACTTAAAAACCTTTGTTTTATTCTAAAATAAATTCTAAACTAAGGGCTTAGTAGCGCGTTAGCTAGCTAGCCTGCTCTCCGTCTTCTTGCATAAGTTTATCCTATACGTTAATTACTATTTAAATATAGTTTAACCTATACTAAATATAAAATTTCTAATACTTATACTTTTTATATTATATTACCATACAATTTTCTAACTTACATTTTTTAAAGTATATAATAAAAAAATATTAATAGTTTTAAAAAACCTTTTTAATATTTTAAGCTACTTTAAACATTTCTTTATTTAAATTGCTTATAACTATTTATACTAGCTAAAGCACTTTTACTTCCTATTATTTTTTAAAAAACAATCTTTTTTATAGCTTCTTTATAAAGTGTTTTAAGTACGCAATATATATATAATAATATTATACTACCTTATTATAATAAAAATATAATAAATATAGCTATAATACATTTTTTACTATTTGTTTGTACTATAATTCTATAATTACTAATATAAACTTTTTTAACTTATTAAAGTTTATTAATTATAAGCCTAATTATCATTTTAAAAATAATATTACATTTATAAATCGTTTATTTAAATTATAATTATTTAAAAAATCAAACAATTCTATTAATAAGTTTTATTTATCCTACTAAAAGTATTCAAAATTAACTTTTTATAGCTGCTTTTTAAGTTTACTTATAATCTTTTTTTTTTAAGTAAGTTTTTATAGGTTATATTAGTTATACTTTTCTAAAATAATTAAATTATTTATAAGTTTATTATAATTAACTATATTAACCTTTTTAGCTATATTTTTAATTTCTCTAACCTTAGTCGTTTTTATTAAAACTAGAGCCTACCTTTTTAGCGAAAAAACCCAGCTTTTTAATAAAGCTAATATTAAGCGTACTTAACTAAGCACTTATCCTTTATATATACAATCTTTATATTTTACGTTAATTAAATTGCTAATATTTTAGTTTCGTTTTATAAAAGAAACGTTTTTGCTTAATATTACTTTTTAATTAGGCTTTAGTATATTAATATAGTTCCAAGTGAAATATCCTTTTTTATTATAATAATAACAATTAATGTTTTTCTTATTGCATTTTAATTGTTACTTATTTATAGCATTTATATTTATAAGTTCTACGTAAATACTATACGCTATATTTTATTAAGTATAACGTTGTCCTTTATTTGGACAAGTATAATAAAGCTTATTTTTGCTTTTCTTTTCTAATTTCTTTTAGTAAAGCTTATTATTTATTTATACTACTTGCTTAATAGCTTTATTAAGTATAACTTTTTTAAAAATTATAACAAAAGCATTTTTAACTTTGCTTTTAAATCCTTTATAAAACGTAAAAATAAGGGCATTATTGCTCTACTCTATATTAACCGCTTTTTTACAAAATGTAAAAGCGTACGCGCTTGCTGCTCTTTTTTACCTTAAAGCATTAAAACGCTCCTAGCTACGCTTAAGCTTATTAACTTTTCCGAAAACCTTTAAAAAATTTTTTTAAAATTGTTAAAGCGTTTATAAACTAATACTATAAAATTTTCCTAGTTTGTAGTGCTATTTTTTATATAATCTTTTTTAATAAGTTTAAACTATATTCGAACTTCTTTTTCCAATTTTAAAATTGTAAAAGCAACTTTATTATAAGCTTATAAAATTTTTTTTAAATAATAAGTAAAATACAATTTGTACGTAATAATAAAGCTTTAAAATTCCTTCTTATTACTTTTAAAATATGCTAGCTAGTTAAATTTTACTTTAAATTTATTAGCATTATATTATAATAGTATATTTTGTTAAGCTTTAAATATTACAAGCTTTCCTTTAAGCTAGGCAATTACCTTTCTTAAGTTTATTATTTTAATAGGCGGGCCCGTAATTAACCCTACTACTAATATATTGCTTAGTTAGAGCTATACTAGCTGGTTGGCTAGCGAGTTGCTTTTTAAAAATAATTTTGAAGTTTTGATAATGTTTAATAAAGCAGTTAGAGTATTTTATATCAACTATTCCTTACAAGTAACCTTTTATAAGTTATTAACATATTATAACTTAAAGTTATAACTTGTATAAAGCAAATATTAGAGTTAAAGTTAAGTATAAAAATGTAATTACAAAGTGTACAAAAGTAAATAAAGTAATAAAAGTTATATAGTTATAATTAATACAATTGCTAAAAAATACTTTAATAACTACTAAAGTATCCTAAAAACCCTTCAACCTACTTGCTTATATAAAAATGCTTTTTCGCGTCCTATTATCCCAAATACTAGGATTGCGAAAGCAATCCCTCAATCCCATCCTATAAGATACTAGGACTAAGCTAACTAGTCAATGCCCTGCCCTATCTTGTTCATCCCACAGTCCCAACACACAGGACTCCAAAACGACCCTAATTAGTCCGCCTGCCTAAAAGGGTCCCACTAGTCCCACTTAGGAGGCTGCCTAAGGCCGCACTCTACTGCCAATCAGAACCGTGACACTTTTATTTTTATATATAATAATATTAAAAATATTATTAAAGTAAATATTATATTTATTTATATTTAATAAGTAAAGTAAAAATGAAGTATTAATTAGTATAATTTAGAAATTAAAAATGTTAAATAAAGTTTTTATAGTAATAATATTAAAAAAAACACTTTTAAAGTTATTATTAAATTGTATTTAGTAATTATTAGCTATTAAAAGGTTAATTTTTGTATTTAGGATTTTCTTTTATAATGCTTAAACTTAACTTTTGCTAGCTATTAATATTTTAATTACTTTTATATTAAATATAATTTCTTAAAATCTTTTTATATTATAATAGTTTTTAAAAGAAAAAATATATATAAATTTATTAGGAGTTTGTTATTTAAAAATATTAGCTTTTATAATAATATAAACAATTATTTAATTGTTTAAAATAATAGTAGTTATATCTTTATTAATTATATAATATAATATATAAAAGCTTTTAATTAGTATATTTAAGCTTAATTTTTATTAGTTATATTAAATATTAAATTTGTTAATATTAGTTTTAATTTTAGCTTTAAAGCTATTAATATTAATATTTTTATAATTAATTAAAATTATTATAAAATTATTATTTTTATTATTATATTTTTATATATAGTGCTTTTATTATTATTATTTTAATTAGCATTCAATAATTAAATATTTTATAAATTAATAGCTTTGTTTTTTATATATAAAGTATTTTTTAATATTATTACTATTATAATTGTTATTATTATTAAAAGGTTTAAATAGTTATTAGGATTTACTATTATTATAATAGTTTTTTTAATGACTATTTTTACTATTAAATTAGTTATTACCTTTATATTATTAGTTAATTTAATATTATTTGTTTTTATTATTATTATTAAAATTGTAATAATAAGAATTTTAAATAGTATAGTACTATTTAAGGATTTGTTTATAGTATTATAAATAAATACCAATTATATTTTATAAATTAGAAGTAACGCTTTTAAAAGTAGTTATTAGCTTAATAATAACTAGTATATAAGCTTTAATATTTTAGTAAGCATTAATTAATTACTTTATAAAGTTATAGTTATTTTAGTAATTATTTAACAGTTTTTTATAAATATTTTATTATTTTTTAATAAAGTATAGTAATTAATGTATATAAAACTTTATTAATAAACTTTAAAACGATAATGTTATAGTTATAAAATATTTATAAATAGCTGTTAAATAAGTACGAGAAGTGCTATAACTGTATAAAGTAATTTGTTAATGATTAGTAGAATATTA
>JAPDFK010000493.1:0-24818 GCA_027569635.1 Lasiosphaeriaceae sp. G1095 | reverse complement strand
CCCCCCCCCCCCCCCCCCCCCCCCCCCCCCCCCCCCCCCCCCCCCCCCCCCCCCCCCCCCCCCCCCCCCCCCCCCCCCCCCCCCCCCCCCCCCCCCCCCCCCCCCCCCCCCCCCCCCCCCCCCACAGAGGCGCAAAAGCTATTTCTGGAAGACATACAAGGTCAGCTTGGTCTCATTCCATATGCCTTGAATAGCGCCGCAAGCTTCAGCATTGTAGTTGCTGAACGGAGTATTATGGCAGACACTGGCAATGGGAACCGAGGCTATCAATTTCCCGTTCAGAGTGCGGTTGAGGCCGGCCCATTCGGTTGCCTTTGGCCAGGCTGCGTCTCCGGGGAGCACTTTGCACGAGGGAGAGGACCTGGGGTGGCGTGGAGCAACGAAAGTAGCCGTGGCCGTGGCGGCTAGGCCGAGAACGAGAAGTTGTCGAACAGACATTGTGAATTCAGCCTCTCAGAAGAGCCGGGAAGGAAGCGTTGACGAGGATGAGCGTGAGGTAAGAAGCCAGGAGCAGAAGTCATGAGAGGAGTTGTCGACTTTATTATACCTTTGAAAACCGCCATCTCTGAATGCTGAGTCTGGTCTCCGCGCGCTGCAACAATCCCCCCCCCCCCTTCCACCCCAAGTCCGGTTTACACGGTATGAGCTACTGTGACTTCTAGGTACTATCGAATGATCTAACCAAAGAAAGCCAGCCCAAGACGGATTAGATCCAGCCACAGTAAAATTCAAACACCAGAGATTATTTCCCTTAACGCGTACATGCGGTGGCAGTGTCTCCATCACCGAGAAGTACGTACCGATTCCAAGTTTTAGGCCTAGGAGCCCCGAAGGCGTGCCTTATCTAATCTCCGGGATTCGCTTAGATTCGGGGCCCGCTTAGAAGGACTCACCTTCCTTCTAGACAGCTAGAAGCCAATCAGAGCGCGTTTCCACGGGTTTTTAGTTCCCTCGTTATTACCGTAAATTATGCATCATCCCCAATCCCGCGGATTCGGTCTGCGGAGAAGCGGGGTGGGGTGGACAATGTGGTGTTAATCTCGGCCGATGCGGCCCACTCACTGCCGACGTGGGGTTTCTATAATTCCTTTCTATCTTTACTGGTCTTACAGACCTAACAAGGCCGCACCAAACCCTGCCGTATTGCTTCGGCATGCAAGGGGCGGTGCCAGGCAGCACCCAGACTTCGCCTGCCAAGAGCTGGAAGACGATGCTACGGCGGCACGAGGTCAGAGTCAGAGTCTCGCCTTGGGAGCCCCAGAAAAGGAGAGGTCTCAGTCGCACCGCAGGAGCAGCCAATGGTTACGCAGCAGCCAAGGAAGCCTTATTCGGGGCTATCACTTCGACTAGTCTTGATTGGGGGTTGACCCTTCCTTATGTTAACCATTGTTGGGAGTAATGCGGGCAACGGCAACCCGAGATTGGCAACGGAGTTTTCGACCTCGGAGTATGTCCAGTCGGTCGCTTGAAAACCGACCTCGCCCCATTTGGTCTTACACCACCCATCAGCCCATTTTGGCGTTGACACCGCGCCTGTCGGTTAGCCTAACTCCTATCATTGCCGCCTGACCTGCTGCTCAGCTCCGAGGGGGTTCTCGGAGGGGCGCAGTATGGCTCGGAGAGATCTTTTCCCCGCGGGGTCCGGACATCAACTGGAGCTCATACTCGGTCACCCCCTTTAGTGTCATTACCTAGCATCTTAGATTCACTCGGTCATTCGAGAAGATGGGGGCTCAGGTGCATATTGTCGTCTAGTACCACTTGCTTATTTTGGACAGACAACTCTGAGCACGCACCCTTCATATAGCCTTATAGTGCATACGTTCCCGCATCTGCATATTGGTGACCATGTGGCATCGCTCCACACACTCTTGCTCCGAGGGCGCGGAGGGGGTTTATCCCCGCTGCGGTTCGCATCCTACCACTGATGCAAGACCAGAACCCCTTTTCCGGGTATAATCGGTTAACAAACTAGGCATAGTGCTACAAGCAATAAAAATATGGGGTAATAGCAAGTCGAAGGGCTACACCGCCTAGAGAGCCAAGGGGCAATAGGGGCTTGAGTTATTACGCAGTAGGCCCTTTTTAGAAAGAAAAGAAGAAAAATGGGGAAATAGATTTTGGTCTCAATTAATTTAACCCAGAATCGGACTTGGTGTAGCTTCTCTCTTTAAGCGTTCTATTATTATGTACTTCGTGTATAAACAAATAATGCCTCCTTGTCAAAAAATATGAGGAGTGCCGTCCATACAGTATCAAAGTCTCGACCTACTGATTTATTTCGGAGGTAGGTCTAAGTACGGAATGTAATATCTAAGTCAACACTTTAACTACATTAAGAACAATGCCCACGTCTGGTATAACAAGCGATATAAGGTGCTGTGTGCTTTACTTTGCTTACGAACCCTACTGCACTACCTGCGTTACAGCTTCACCACACTTTCTCGCCTTATTGGAATACCCACCTGGGCAATATACCCGGCAGCGGCAGTCGTCATGGGACAATTCCGCCATGATCCGAACGACCCCTCTCCCAACCTCCCCTTGTCCCCCCACGTCGTTTCCCTTCCCCGTCCCCTTCCCCTGTCAGGTACTTACACTATACATCATGAACCGCTACGTTGGTAATGCCCCCTCCATCTTGAGTAACCGTCATTCTTGGCTTGCATACGGCAGCCCTACAGCTGGCCGCAGGCCACCGGCCAAGATCCTGCACTGACATGTGGCATTGATCCAGGTTATGAGGATTGATCTTAATTCAAAGCCTCGGGCCATTACGGCGCCTGCCTGGTTCAGATCCAAAATTGATCTTGCCCGCCACAAACTCTGTTGATGAGCTCTCTATTGGCCACCCGCGATCACGGCCCATCCCGCCTGCACAAACACACACGCACACACGCACGCACGCACGCACACCCACAAAAGTGTTTTGGACCTATATTTCGCCTTTTATTGTATCTCGTTCACAGAGTACGTCAAAGATCCCTTTGATTTCTTTCAGGAAACTCTGTCCGGTGAACACACAGAAGAGCTGGACTCAGGAGGTACGATTTGAAGTGATTCTCGATAATTGTTTGAACTTCTAATAACTAATTTATCTCAAACACCCTAGACCTTGGAAAGGATGTGTAGTGCTGGCATTCAAAAGGTATTAGTAATCGAGAAAGGCAAGACCTTACCACATCTCGAGGTCTGCAGACCTGTTTTAAGATGACAGCGGGTTGGCCAAAAAGGTAGGACGAGTAACACGCTCAGTGCCTGTTAATTATTTCTTCATGTCCACTAAATTACACTACTAACATCTCCATTTATATGTCGGTAATTGAAGTCTTGAGATATATTCATCCGTTAGTCAGTCACCCGCAGTCGACCAACCTGTCCCCAAATTACCCATCATTGTAAGCAGCCAAATCAATGGTATATCCACGGTGGCCTTTTTCAGGGCTCCTTGCTAGATTGAGTGATTTCTGTTAAATAGTGACTTTCAGCGGAAGAAGATATCACCACAAAACATAGTGCAATTTTCATAGTCTTTATCTTGGGATCTATGTAGATGGGCACCAATGCGACAGCGGCATTTTTCCTATTTTTTTGATCTTTTGTTTATCTAATCTAAATCTAAATCTCTCGATCATCAATTCACACCGCATTCCCGGCCTCTCCTCACGCCTGACGCCGAGAAATTTCCTATCACCGCAAAGGTCAAATACTTCTAGTAGAGCTTCTTGCGCTAATAAAGAGTTAGAAAATCGCGCTCCCAAGATAGGATTAGGAGGGATGCTTGCACTCAGGAACAAAGAGGTGATGAGTCCCAGGGCCGATGCGGCCATGGTGATAGCGAAGACATTGCTGATGGCAAGCGCAATCTGCCCAATGACCTGCTCGCGAAGCTCACCGCTTAGGCTTTGGAAATAAGGACTGCTCGTGCCGGCGAGGAGCTGCAGGATTTCACCCGGCGTGGCGGTCGGAAGAAGCGATGCCAGCTTCTGAGCGCCGACGTTTTGGAACAGAGTGCCGCCAATGGCGAGGATGGAGATTTGGCCCAACGATTGTCCTATTGAAATTGAGCCGTCAGTCATAGGGCAATCTGTCAAGCATGTCAGAGACACGACGGTCCAAGCATACCAATGCTCATGAAGCCAACGGCGTTGTTAACTTCCTGGGGAGGAACAAGAGCCTGCACCACGGCGAAGCCGGCAGTGATGAAGGAACCAACCCCCATGCCGATGAGAGCGGTGTAGCCATAGAGATGAGATGTCGATGTGCTCGCGTCAGAAGTGGCTTGTGGCCACGTCAGCAACTCCGGATCTTCGAGAGAAATCATGAGCCGGGCAGTTTATTTGAGGTGGACTTACACATCAGAGCAGAGCCGACGAGAGTCAGGGCGTTGCCAAAGACATACCACGGCATGTGGTAGCCATGGACTGGCATTATGCCGCCATTCGCGATAGAGAAAAGGACGATCATGCAGATGAGGGGAAGGAGGCGGACACCAGCCTGTAAGGCACCATCACCCCTAGTGAACTGGAAAAGCAGTGGGATGTAGTAGATGGTTGACATCATAGTGCCAGCAGACAGGAAGATCTGGAGCTGCAGGATGTTGAGTTCCAGTGAGCGCACGAAGTGCGACGGATAAAGCCTATCCTCGGCCGAGACGCCGGGATGGAAGACGGTAGTGGCGATGAAGGCGATGAGGAGGACACCAGTCAATACCCAGAGGGTGATCTCGCTGCTACTGTTGAAGGCGTAGACTGACCCGCCAAAGGTGATTGCCATTGTGTAGCAGATGGAGCCGCCGCAGAAAATGGCGATGCCAATCCAGTCGGTGTTGCGGAGCTTCTGGAGGAACGGCATGTCGGTGAGGACGATGCTAGGCATGCAGAACAAGAAGGCCGGAGCGATCAAGCCGGCAATGACGGGATTGATGTAGAATGACCATCTCCATGTGGCGCTGCTCTGAGCAAATGCGCCGCCGATGAGAGGGCCCAAAACACTGCCGAGACCCCAGACGACGGCGATTCCGGAGAGATATAGCGGTCTCTCGCCATCACTCGTGGTCACCGAGATGTATGTAAGACCACCACAATATATGCCGGCCCCTCCGATACCGCTGATGGCCCGTCCGATGATCATGGCCGCCATATTTGGCGCTGCACCGCAGAGGACGCTGCCGACTTCGAAGGCGATGACGGAGCCGATGAATAACCACTTGACGTCGAAGACGCCGTTTGCTTTTCCTCTGTCCAAGGTCGGGTTAGCCCAAGCCTTGAGTGCGCTATACCCTTGAAGTGGCACTTACAGGGGCAAGATGGCAATGGTTCCCAGAGAGAAGGCCACACCAATCCATGGAAGCTTGTCAATCTCGCCGAATGCCTCGACGATTTGAGGTTGAACGTCTGCAACCTGTTGTGCTGTAAGACTCGGCTCTAGAAAACACATGGCAGGGAGACGGGCTCACGATGGTGGCGTCTAGGGCGAACAACAAAACGGACGTTATGACAGCAAAGTACGCGAGGAACCACTAGATGACCATGGCAATCATTAGTTGCAATACTCTTTCGAGTATCTCCCTGCTGATAGTACGAACGCTGAGACCCTTGAGTGGAAGGTCTTGCTCAGGGACGGGAGTGCCCAGAGTCTCAGAGGAACCCTTGTCGCTTCTGTATGGAGCCGTGGAGCTGTCCGAAGCCGGCAGCTTCTCAAGATCAACCTGGGCGGCCATAGCGGGGAACGAGTGTCGGTTGGCGCTTGTTGGTGCGTTCGCGGCGCTCAGCCGACCGTGCTGGTATGAAAATTTGCCGAGAAAGGTAATTGCCTAGAGGTAACGCCGGGGGGAAACAAATTTTATAGAGATGTGGGCTATTGTTGAGAACAAGCAGGTGAGAGAATCTGCTCTGCCGACAAAGGCACCTGCAGGTGATTGACACACTTAACAACATAATTCGGAATCGAAGGAAGCTGTTGCCTTCCGGTGTGCCCCCTCCATAGCGATACTTGTATACAACGATATCTTCGTGTCACCGACTCACACGAGGGAACCAGCCAATTTGGAAGCTGGTGCTAAGTAAATTGAGCCCTTGAAATGCAATCTGTCAGCTGGTGACAGCTGGGAAGCCTCACTTGGGCTAGACACATCATCAACAATAATCTCCCTATAACGCTAAAAGCGGTTGTCAATACGCAGCTCAAACGTTATGCATAAACAAGGTCTGACTGCATAAGGACTCAGGAAAAAAATGAATATCTCCCGAGCGGGCATTGCGGACCGAGATAAGTGGGTCTTCAGAGCCCACGAGCCAGAGGACTCCGTCTTGCTGAGACGGGGAGTACTCCAGCCAATCATGGCTAAATCCGGGCCCCTTTACGGTAAAAAGCGGGCCGCGCCCTCCGCGCATCAAGAGATGGGCCGTGTGCGTGCTAACGGAGCCAGCCCGCTCGGTACGAGTATTAGGATTCATCGGGGCCGCAGAATCCGCAAGGCAAAGGCAAATGCCAGGGGCTGTGTTTGTGGTTAGGAGACAGTCAGCAAGATTGAGACCGCCGCCCATTTGCAGACAACCAAGCGGTATAAAGACAACCGTCTGGACCTTCTCTAACCCAACTCATTCCAACATACCACATCAATAGCTGATATTCAGATTTAGGGGCTCTTGCTCAACATCACATTGATCATCACCCCTACGATCCTCTGTAACGAGCAACCATGGGTTCCGCCGGCGAGAAGACGACTGTCTCAGCTATTGAGAGCTTCCCAACCACCCAGCCCGCCATCAAGATTAGGGTGCGCTAAACTAGACTTCGGATATACATGGACAATCGATTGACGCATCTCATAGTGTGGCCTGGCCGGCCAGTTCCCTTGCGGCGACATCTACACTGGATCGACCCTTGTCGGCGTGGTATGTTTGTTTCATCAGCTCTCGGGCTCAACTAACAACAGAGGCCGTTGCTAACAAAACTTCTTCCAAGCCTCTGTCTTGGGGCACCCTTGAGTCGGTCGGCGACTTCGAGCCCAAGCTGAACTTCAAGCTCAGCGCCGGCCACGACTGGTTCCGCATCGACGCCGACAAGAAGCACGGTCGCCTTAGCGTCTCGGCTATCGCCACTGACGAAGAGGGCCGCTCCATCCGCCTCACTGCCGATGGCATCACCGAGCTGAACGAATACACAATGCCCTTGATCCTGGGCGACCCAAATGCCAAGACCAACCCCTTCGGCTTCGGAGGTAAGACGCCGGGCCGCCCCTATCAGTTCGGATGTAAGATACCTTTTTTGTACTAATGGGCCAAAAAGTTGAGCAAATGAGATTTGAGGCCGGCCACGAGGCCTACAAGCCGCTCGAGAACATGTTGTTTGCTTGCAGCCAGCGCTTCGTCAAGGATGAGAATGGTGCGCCTTGCGCCGAGATCCGCGTCTCTAGGATTGTGCCGGGATCCGGATTCCTCTAAAGAGAGCTGGATCTGTTCCTCATAACGCTGTACAAGATAGATCGAATAAAACGAGCTGTCAGTGAATACCGAGCATCTATTCAAATCTCACCTCCTGAGACCTCTGCTGAGCGGGGGGAAAGGGGTTTGCCGCGATCACGATGTGAAAACTGCCGTTGCGGAGCTGCTATCAAAACTACTATAGGCATTAGTAAGGCTAAGGTATAAAACGTTGAAAGTTGTCAAAATATTGTAGACCTGTCCGCAAAAGAACATAGACACCTACCCCTTCCAATGGCCAGATTCGCCTATAAGTTCTTCCGCCTGTCTTGGGGGCGGTTGGTCGATAGGTCCGACTGGCTTGATTAAAATTATTCATATAAGTAGGGTTATCTAATGGGTACACCGAGTGGTCGGCCAATCTAGCTAGCACTTAGCTTACTCGTCGTCCTGCGTACAAAACAAAGCTAGGGCATTGGCTAGTCTACCAGGCCATGACCCGTCTGTCTTGCACATAAACTTCCTACACCGACTCTTAGGTAGAATCGATAATAGGTAGATTGGAAAATAAATAAATAAAAAGAGTTCCAAAGGGGAGAAAGTCCAATTCTGAGTTTAGCTGAATTTGCAACAACGTTATACGCTTTCTTTGCCGTTGGCCGGGATAGCTAGCGGCCCATGTGGCGACTATAGTCCCCCTTATTGCCACATTATTAGTCGGCCACCTTTGCTAATGCTTGACACCCATGAAAAAAAAATGCATACACCCAATTAGAGTCGGGACAGAGATTCTTGATCTTCCCAACCCCCCCCCCAGTTTTAATCCCTGCCATTGTTAATAATCTTGGCAATCTTGTGGGCTCTAGTGGTCTTGGCGATCGCGGTGATCTTTGACGATCTCGATCGATTTTAAGCTTAGATCTAATAGCTCGCTGTGAGCTTTGTGGCTTGAGTTTAATTCGACCACTGCGGCTGCCCAATTAAAGATGAGTACACTATCAGGCCATTCTTGCTCATCACTATAATTCTGCCTGGACATAATGCATTGAATGGAACATCATTACATGGCCTGACGTGGGCATAGAACTGGTTCCCTTGCACAAAAATCGAGATCATGCACGAGTATAATGCGAGGCAATGCGATTTTACTGCGGGATCGATCAATTGTATTGTACCGTCATAACGTTCGTAGCGACTCTGCAGCAAGAAAACACACACACGCAAACACACAAGCTAAGTAACACAAAACGGTCCTCTATACACCCAGCGCCGAAACGCGAGAATAGTAGAAATAGGGCAGCGCGTCAAACCGAGCGGGAAATGTTGACATGCGCGACGATCTCGAGCCTGCAACAAAAAGCCGCCATACCTATCTATCCATGCTGACCACAAAGGGAAAAAGAAAAAAAAAATCTCTTGGCATGAAGAACGACCCAGCGACGGTGCTGTAACAAAATTCTACTTAGATCTCTAATCGTCATTTCACGACTGCGAACTTTGAAGGCATATTATTCCTCGAGGACCCGCCTCTTCTTGGTGGACCGCTCCGCCTCTGCTACGCGAGCATCCGCCTTCTCTAACAAGCCTGGGGCGATGTGTTCCGGGTCGATGAGGTCCTTCATGGAGCTTGAGAGCACGCGGAGGGAGTTGATGTAGGGGGTGACGTCGTCCGATTCGCCGTGGTACAGCATGCGGAAGCAGACCTGGATCGCCGTCGTGATGGGCCAGATGAGGAAGCGATCTAGCTGTCGAAACGCCTCAAGCTTCTTGCCCGCCAGGCGCTGGCCCAGCTGCACGGCCTCGACGATGTCGGTCGCCGCGGTGATGCACTTGGAGATGGCATCGGCCGTGAGCCCCGGCGGCAGCTCGTCCTTCTGCACCTTATCAAGCGCCGTCTCATGCAGGTTGATCTCGACAGTGTCCAGGTTCATCCGGAGCGTCAGCGACAGCGGGTCGTCGGAGCTGTGTCCGTTCACGTGCTGCACCAGCAGGCTGGTCCGGCAGTGGTTGATCGCCTTTTCGATGGAGTAGTGCGTCTCCCAAAAGGTGTATGATGGCGGCCCGTGGAAGGAGGCCTGCACGTGGTCGAAACAGCGCTGATATAGCGAAATCATGATGGCGGTGCTGGCAAAGGACGACAACGGCATCTTGTCCGACAGATCAAAGACCTGCTGTAGGGATGGCATGTTATCGCTGGCTTTGGTGAAGTCCGGAAATTCGTTGGGACATGGGAGGGGGACATATATCTGGATGAACGACGTTAGAGCCAACAGCAGGGACACGAAAGGAGAAGGAAGATAAAGGAAGGAAAAAAGGAAGAAGAAAAAAAAAGGGTTGGGCTGTTTAATATGAGTGTGGTGCTTACCAGTTTATCAAAGGACGAGCCCAAGTTTGTCCTGATATTTGTGAAGGCGTCAAAGATGTAGAGCAGCCAGAAGGTCCGGCGTCTCTCCTCCAGATCGGCGGGATTTGGGGACAGAGGAAGTTGCCCACGAAGACCCCACTGCGCAGCCATGCTAGGATGGCAATCTGCCTTGTCCAAGCCCATTATCTTTGCCAACCTGATGGCTCGTCCTAGGGTCATCCAGGCCCGCGCGAAGTTTGGCCGCTTGAATTCGTAGAGTGTCAGCAAGACGCAGGCTTGCAGGGTGTTAATGTTGGTCAGGGATGCACCACTCTCCTGCCTCTCGCAGATATCGAGCAGATTGCGGGCTTGATCGTAGCATTTCTCTACGAAACACCGGAGTTCGGGCACCGAGAAAGCTCCTAACGCCCCGATGGCGTATGACAGAACCTGCACCTCGATCGAGGGTGATGGTTGTCCCATTTCGGTCTGGAAGCGAGTTCGGTTGATGATTGGCATGATGGGATGAAAGATGTCGAAGAATCGGTCGTATCTGCTTCCGTCAAAATCCGTACCATAGTTGAGGAGAACGAACAGGCACTGCCTACAGTCCTTGTAAAAGGCCAGGCGATACCGTCGGTAGGGTCTGGCCCGTGGATGAAGGGGACATATCAAAAAACATAGGGTCGAAGTCAAAGGGTTGATTCCCATCTGGCACGGATTGTGCCATCATGAGATCGGGTGAAATTGTGGAGACGAAAGGGTCGAATTGAAAGTCGGAGGTGTCACTACACGCTCGGTTGGACCTAATGAGATACTAGTCAGCTGGAGGACAACAGACGCGCTCAACTCTCTTACCATTCAGTGATAGTTTGTTGCGCCATGGCCTTGTCGGAGATCACCCCAAGGTTGTGCAAGTCGTGCGTTGAAGGATGCGCTGAGCTCAGCTGTGGTGGTGAAACTGCCGTTGGCGAGGTCGTCGGTGGTGGTGAGGTTGTTGCTGCTTGACCTCCCATCTCTACATCCCCCCACGGCATTGTGAACGACTGAGGGGTCTGTACTAGAGGAGCGAAAGCTAACTGGGCCTCTGCTTGTTCTGTGTGCACTTGCGCTTTAGTGAGGAAGTCCGAGACCTCGGGTTTAACCTCGCTACTCACTAAGTCGATTGTTGAGTGTCATAAGAAATCGGGACAGATCCATTTTCGAAGGTGCTGGTTTCAAACGACTCGAGTAACGGCATGTGTTGCCCACCTTGGCGCACCTGCTGCATGTTGGATCCTGTCTGTCGCATCGAACCTTACGATCCCGACAGGCGTCGCACGCAAGACGCCTCAGAGACGAGTTGGTTGGCTCTTCGGTATGTAATTGCTCCTTGTTATCACCGCTGGTCCCAGCCTGGCCAGTGATCGAAGCCTTCTTAGCCACAGGGTTGTCCATTTTAGACTCATTTGACGCTTTCGTCACCTTTTGGTAGAAGAGAGACATCACACAATATGGACGGAGCACAGAGTGAGGGAATGCCACAGATTGAAAACACATATCAAAATGTCATTTTATGGCGGGGTCCCAGACTGTTATGGGGAATCAACAAGGCCTCATGCCGACAAGCTTTGGTCGCCTTGAGGGCTAGCCCGTTCAACGGTGAATCAAGCCCATAAGCACTTATCAAGCCTGTAAGCACTTATCAAGGCCCCCCGATTGGCCAAGTCGTCATCTGGCTAACTAGCGGCATAGCCAGGAAGCACCTATCAGGCCTACTGATTGGCCAAGTCATGTGGTTAGAGATGTCACTTTTCCAGTGTTATTGGATGGCTAGACCGAAGTTACAGCCCCCCCCTCCCGGGGCAACGCGCAACGGCGTATCTGTGCCCCTTCGGTGCTGAGGGTAAACTCGGATCCATGTTAGTTAACCAGGGGGGTAGAGAATGTTTACGTAAACGGCAGGCGGGCAAACCCGCCACGCGATTGCACCATATCCCGGCAGAATACAAGCGATACATGTGACGGCTTGTTCCTTTGGTAGCCCACTGTGGATGCCAGCAACTGGAGCTCTCATTCCCAAAACAGGGTGAAATTTCAGGTGTCACCACCCTGTTAGGTCCTACATATATGGTTCTAGTTTTTGTCAAGCATATCGTCAGCGCTGTGCCTATATGGTGCCGTGACAACTTATATAATTAGTGTAGGGAATTGTGTTCCATATTTAGATAATCTTCATTCTAAACTAAACGTGTTCGAGTATGTAAGGTTTTCTTCTCTTGTCTTCTCTTCTCTTCTCTCATACATGTTCACGTAGACGAGTGGCTCAGCAACCCCAGCCGCCCCTTAGCGAACGGGACGCCGAATTCGCGGTGTTTAAATCGCGTGGTCTCACTAATGAAAAGACGGCCCGTCGAATCACCTAATGCAAAGCCACATTGGCACCTAACCCGACTGGGAGTTCGGTGGGGTTGGGTAGGTGGGCGGGGGGTTGCACTGGCCCAATTTTTTCATCAGGCCATGGCATGACAGGCAAGAAGGCTGAAATCCGGTACAGAATCTGGTAGCGTCCTGGGCGTAAGATCCGGGCCAATTTTTGATCGTGAGAGGAGACGCTATGGTACCTACGTATACTTGTATCTGTGTGCCCCGTGGCGGCGGCAGCCCCCTTTTGACACGTCACCACGATTGCTGCTGGGGGCAGCCGTAGCCCTAGCTAGCCGAAACTGACAAGTAAGATACCTAAAGCCGTAAATAAGGGATGGAGCTAGCCGTTTTTGGAGATTTTAAATTTGTGCAAGTGCTTACTTAGCCTAAGTTTACATATGTACAAGCCAACGAGAACCCGGTGGCTCAAGCTAGGGTTGACGGTTTTCACTAAATTTGACCAAGGCTGGCTTGAACAGCTGAATGCGGCCTCCGATCTTCTCCGGGTATTGATGCACGGCGATATCGTGCTTGCGCTTTACGGTCAAAACTTCCGAGCTTGGCGCCTGTAGCGAGGGAGGGGCGCGCCTTCGCGGCTCAGTCATTGCTGCTTATCGAAAGCTTGGGCGGCCGCCACTCCCACGACCACCATGTGCAATCTGACTTCCCCCACCATCTGCTGAGTACCATCCACGATAATCCGTCACGCTGTCAAAGGGTACTAGTGTTCCAGAAGAAATTCGGACTGGCCGACTAAAAAAATAGGCAACGGACGATGGGAAGGCACGGTACCAGTCATTTATGCAAGCGGGCTGCTGTCCCCTTCTCTTGCCTCGCTAGCCTTCTCCTCACCCCCAACTTTTGATGTCCCACAAGCTTTGCCTTATCAATACATAACCATCAATCCTACTCTGACCACGCACGACATGGAAAGGATGTTGCAATGCAGATTCTACACCAGGGGGTTGTGGCCCATCCCTCTGATTCCGAGAACCTTGAACAGCTGGTACGTACAGTACCATGCAGTTTAGATAAAGCCAAGATAGACCACTACTAGGGTTTCAGTCGCTAGCGTAGCAGGGGGCTTACTGTTCGTAGCCGGTGCCCAAAAGTATTACCTCTCTCCTGTATTACTGTGATCGGTGTGTACGGTATTTAGGGTTTACAGCGCTCGCTGAAGGTCCTAGCAGCCCTCGCCATAGATTATTAGTGATCCCTCGCTAGATGAGAGCGCGCCTTCCTCATCCGTGAAATCTCTAGCGACCGATGAATAATGTAACACCATCTTTCTCCCTTAAGTACCTTAGACAGGATAGTTTACCTTTGGCCGGAGCCTGCGTACACTCGGTGCGCCTCATCAAAGCCGCGGTTCTCGGCGGGCTAATACAATCTTTGATCCGACTAATCCTATTGTAGCCTTCCCTGTTCGGCGTTTGTGTGAGGCACGTACTGCACTAGGGTCCGCTTCCTTCTCCGTACGTCCGCTCAGCGCACATATTCTCCATTGTTAAATAGGAGAATAGTGGTTGCCGCAGAATTCTAATATTAACGGGATCTTAGCTCAGCTCCCCGCATCCTTAGCGGTCCCTTCAGATTCCTATTACGAAGGTTAGAGGGACTTTTGTGAGGTTGTGGTCGAACTCCTGTTAAAAAGCGGCTTGTTAATTAATGAGGACAAGGGAGAGGGGAATGTGCGTCTTGCGGCCCACGGGGGGGCTACCTTGCCTCAATTCCTACAATCCTCGTAATCTACACAGACCTGCCTCAATAGTCACCCCCGACAAATGTTTCCGACTAGAGGTATATTCGTTGCAAAGCCTAAGCGGCTCGCTGCTCTAACAAAGTAGAGGTGAGGCGCAGCGCCCACAACGCTAAACCAGTTGAGTTCAAAGATACGATTTGTTTTCTAATTAGGAACTCAATTTAAGAAACATCGCGTACCTCCTTCCTAGGTAAATTATTATATTTGAATTTAAGAGGCTAAAGGTGATAGTATTTATTAAATTATAGGGGTATAAGCAGTACGTACCTTATAGATACATACTGCACCCTGGAAGTTGAGCTACTAGTTGCGGTGTAGGAGCATTTACCCTGCACCTACACCCACCGAGACATCCACCCTGCACCTACACCCACCGAGGCACCCACCCTGCACCTGCACTAACCTATATACCCTACACTTACACCAACCGACGTACCCTACACCTGTACCAATTGACGTACCCTGCACTAACCTCGCCAGTGCGACCCTTACCATTACAAGCTATTAAAGTAAGGTAGGTACCCTATTATAGATTTGTGAGTAGAGTAAATGATCTAGAAGTTTGGCCGCTTTGCTCGGGTATTGCCTAGGGCGTTTAACCGGTCCGATCTACCCTTCCTGAGCGCAGTCAAGGAGCAGATTGACGAAATCTTTGGGGATGGCAAGCCCGTCAGCGAAATAGATGTTAGAGTGCCAGCACGAGAAGAGGAGGAGTCATTGCTTGCCTAAAGATAACCCGAGGATGGTTGCAACTCTCAAGAAGTACAGTACTGGGTAGTTCTGCCATCGAATTAGAGACCGCGCATCTTGCCCTAGCCGTACCAAGACAAGAGAGAGAGAGCAGCGCGGAATAGTGGGGGTTAGACATACCTGCCTATCTACTTTAATCACAGGCTGCAAGAAAGTCCCCGCAAGATAGGTTATTAGGAAAGTGCCCGGTTTAGATGTCTTGTCCCGGTGTGTTTGGATTAGAGCTAATGTTGGAGGAGACGAGGTTGATGTGAACTGAACGAAAGCGTTATTCCCCCCTAGCAGACCATTGCTCCAGACTTCACGAGCCTCAGCACCAAGGGGGCCATTTATCAAGCTGCAAGTAAGAATCCGAGAACTTTTGCGTTTACAACTTCCCTGGGGGGTGACTATGCTGGTATCTGGGCTGGCAGTAGCTGTTAGAACTGCACCAATGCCCTTGAGGATGATGTGGCATGGTCTGACGCTACCTACACCCCCGGCTTCCCGGACTGTTATTTCAAGGGCAGCATCACGACGATTAATCCGACCGGAGGAATCTGGACGGCAATCAAGAAAGTTGTAGACAAAAACGGGGACGATAAACCCGAGATGACACCTCTTTAACCCCCGTGGCGCTATCCACTAAATCATGGCATACCCAGCTACCTCTCCAGGCAAACCATCACCCAGGTGGTTGGTCCCCCATACTTAATTACGGCCTTGGGCTGCGGATCCTGCCCACTGTCCCACGGGAAGCCATTCTTCCACATCAGCTTATCCCTCGGCTTCTCCGTCGATATGATCACTACGCACGAGTACTCGCTGGAGTTTAAGCCGACAATACGATAGAGGCCCCGAGCCTACGTGCTTGGCCACCTGTGTGACTGCGTGGTGGATTGACTCGTTGGTGTCCGTGCAGAGAATACGGAAGTCGGAGGCAGAATTGATGTTGATGTAGATGACGTCGGCGGCGTCGCCGATATCGCTGTTGCCCGATCGTGGGTCTGGACCGGGCCATGTGGCCGGGTCCGTGGAGGGGTCGGCCGAGGAGTAGATTGTGGGCTGACTTGGCACCGCGAACGATTGATGGACACGGTCAGGACTCAGGGGGTCCGAAGTTGCTGCGTGTTTATTCTACAAGGTCGGGCTTTCTGGGTCTGAGTATGTTGTGAGGAGAAGACCATCTAGGTTCATTTTTCGATCGAGAACTTCGTGTGCGTAACCACTCATTCCTTTACGGAAGATTATGCCACTGTATGATTGGTTGCGGTGAAGTCAAATGTTGCGCAGTTGGCAGGCAAGCATGTGACCTAGCACTTCCACGAAGCTTGGAAGGTGCACGCTGCAACAAGACATGTCACAGCCTGTGGTGATCTAGTCATTACATCGGGCACCGCGTATGAGCATCCAGGATGCGAGGGGATGGGAGTTGCCGTCAACAGACCGGAGGCTACAGAACGAGCAACATCCAACATCAGACTGATACTTGTCCTCAAATGCGGCAGAAGATGTCTTTCCTAGTGTTTTGGATTCCATCATCGGCACCCAAAGCTTCCATTATATGGCCCCGTAGATGGCCAGAGCGTCGTCGAGTTGGCCTTGCGCCTCAAGAGCCTAGGGGAGAAATAGTTGGCTCTTGAGGTACTTCTTGTTTGTCGGGCCGACGGTGCGGTGCAAGCCCTCGGATGCTTCCCTCTGGCGGGTGATGGACTCTCCTAGCTTTAGATGCTGATAGAGGTCAAGAGCCGGCATGGAAAGTGTATTGTACTGGTCGTCCCCGTCGCCACGACCGCTGCCCACCAGCGATTGAGCTTGGTAAGCTTCACAACGCAGGGCTTCCGCCTACCCAAACTCTTCGCGGAAGATCCTCTCGTTGCCGAATTCTGCCCTGCTTCGGAGTATGAAGGCATGGTACGGCCTTAGGATGGCCTCTGCTCCCTGCATAACGGATTCGAGAATCTGGCAGCGCCTGCTGTGCTCCTCTACGGCTAAATTGAAGTAGGCTCCAAGACGGTGGAGGAGAAGATAGCGAACGACATTGCCCGACGAACCAAACTCGGGGGACACGAGTGCGGACTCGTAGGGCTCGGTAAAGAAAAAGCCGATTCGGACTCGGTCGCTTATTCCAGTCCACAACAGTCAGTCAAAACTATCCACAGCTCATGCAGGGCTAATCTGGGCATTCAATCTAGGTCCCTGACAGTTGAGATAGCTTAATTGATCGCTTTTACATCCGAATTCATCCCGGCGCGCGTATCAGGCCGCCGTCACGATGGCTGCCCCGCGCGCAGTCTTCGTTAGAGGACGAATTCCTAAACTTTGAACACCTTGTTCATGCTCACAGATCCGACCGCAGTGCAGGCGAAGCGACGTAGTCGGCTGCCTGACTCGAAGACAAGTCCAAAACCTCAGAGGAATAGTCTTAGGCGCAAAACGCAATGCAGACTGTTGTCCTGAGCGAGAGGGGGGAGGCGGGGGGGGGGGGGGGGGGGAAGCTGACCAGAAGTGGACATGTTGCTCAGCCTAGTGCCGGGTAAAGGAGGCCTCGGGGCTGATGTAAGCAAATGGAAATGCCTTCAATTCGAAAAAGTCCTCATGAAACGCAGTTGTAGGTGATTCGGCCTATGTTGCCGATTTGAAGGTCTGTCCCGGTTGTGGTGTAGTGATGGGTGGCCAATGTGGTGTTCCGGCCTGTGGTGCGAAGACCCTCTTTGTACCATCAATTGTGGGCATACGGGCTTAAAAGAAGTACTGTTGGATAGCCTGAGGAATCAATGTCATAGATTTATATTTAATTTATATGCAATCCACGTACTTTTTAGTGTTTTGGTGCGAGGCAGCGATCTTGTTAACGCCGTTAGTATTAGTGATATTAAGTCAGGAATATATTTAGCACTCATAACCTTAACCCCCTTAGATATGAGCACTGAAGCTAAATGCTTTACTTATTATTATATTAGAGTATAATATAGTAATTGTTTAGTTAAATAGTTAATTTGGCTAGTAGTTAGCTTATAAAGAGATTCTGTTTCATAGTTAGTACTATAACTAGAAGCTCGGTTTCTATAGTAGAAGTAGTAATAGTATTTTACTTATTAGCTTTCTAATTAATTAAGCTACTAAATAACTTTATAGTATATGCTTATAAATTTTTTCAATTAAGGGAGTTATTAGTAAAGGAGGTATTACTAATAATAATAAAGTTCACTTTGCTCCTTATTTATAAAGCTAGTGTTTTAATATTATAAAGGTAATAGAGTACTTAATTAGTTACTTTATAATATTCTAGCCTAGGATTAATATTAAATTTAATTAGTTGTAAATCTACAAAGGCTATATTTAGTCTTATAATTATTATAATATATAAAATTAATCTAGTCTTCTATTAAAAAGCTATAATTGAGTCAGGCTTAGCCTTACTATTATATAATAATAATTTCGTTATAGTTATAAGTACTTTAGTCTTTATAATAGGTTATATATTAGTTAATATAATGATTTTTTAAAATAAGCTATTTAGAAAAGCTAAATTAGGCCTTTAGGTTTATCTCTTAAAACTTTAATACCTAAGAACTATTTTAAGTTACTTCTTCCTATTAGCTTATATTGAGCTCTGAATGCTCCTAGTAGGCTTAGATACAGCACCTATATAGGGAAGCTATAATTGACTTAGGTATTGTAGCTATATACTGTAGAAGCAGAAGTAGGTATAGGTAGTACAAGGTAGGTCAGCAGACCTATTACCTTACATATAACAGTATACCGAGTAGCGTACTAAGGTAAGCAAGAAGGCAGCAACTCGATGGAAGCTTCCTAGAGTTAAACCTATAAGAAGAGTAGCAACTTAATAGGAGCTTCCTAGAGTTAAATATATACTAAGAACTATAAAGAGTTAAGTTCTATAATCTACCTTACTAAGACTGTAAGAACTGTACTACTAGTTGAGGGTCTTATAGCTAATTGTAAGTACTGTAAAAGATAAAGAAGAGTTATATTATAGAGAAGGTATAATATAAAGAAGTGGTAACTGACTATAGCGACTGACGTGTAATACAACTATCTTGCTTACTTACTTAAAGAAAGGAAATCTAACTATAGGAATGAACAAACCTCAATATAGGTCTTTAGGAGCATTCTAGTAAATTCCAAAGGTTTAAGTAAGCCTAATATTCTATAGTCTTCTGTAGGACTTGGATTATATATCTCTAAACCTGTTACATATTCGAGAAAGTACTGTGGAGGCTTGTTTACAATCTAGGAATAGCCTCACGCACTAGCGTAGTAGCTGACCTACCTGCATTTAGGGGGTCCTACTGCTAGAGCAACTGCAATCCCTATCCTTTAGTAGACTCCTGCTAGGTCAGTACCTTACATAGAGAGCTATTATAGGGCTTTTAGTACAGTCATACTTTAACATTAATAAACTAAGAATTAAGTCTGGAATTCTTTATTTAAGGAGAGTTAGCTATAGGGTTGGGTAATTAGTTTTAGAGACGTTGCTTATAAGTAATAGAGTAAAATTGTCGAACTAGAATGTAGCTTAGAGAATCTTGTATAAGCGGTGCTGCATGCTAGTAGAATTTTTTAAACATTATACCTAACGTAATTATTAAAGTTAATTATATATTAGAAGTAACATAGGAGGTTTAATTTAATTATATATATTTTATATGCCCACTAGCTTTAAACTTTATAATTGTTAAAACCTGCGGTAGGCTAGCCTTATTAGGTCTATCGAATAATGCTTAAATAGGGGTATTATAATGGACTATGCACTGTAACTCAGAGGGTGTTATAGTGGACTATACATTATAATGGTTGCTAGCTGCAGAAGCTAGACTTATGAGTAGAATGTAGGCTCGAAGAGCTTATATTCTGGTGTGTATTGTAGTGACTAATTCAACTATAATGAGGGGTAGAAGGTAGGCTTGAAGAGCCTATATTCTAGTATAATAGCAGAGCTTAGTAAAGTGCTAAGGGAAGTAAATATAATTAAATTATAGTAGACTATGCACTGTAAAAAAAGGCTATTATAGTAGACTATGTACTATAAAATAAGGAGGTCGAGTAGAGTAAACTATATGCTGTAATGACTATAGAAAAGAAGAGACAGTACTATCTAAGGAGGGTAGGTGCCTTTATATAGGCTTTTAGTTATATTCTAAAACCTTCCATCTGCTTACGTAATGCTTACGTAATGCTGACAAATACACTGTAGATTAGTAAGTAAAGCTCTGTAATTAGATGTTTTTAAAGGCTTCCAGTATATTTCAGTACATTCTAGCACCTTCTAGTACCTTTTAAGTGGCAAACTCGCTACCGTACGTTAGCACTCGCCACTGCTGCTATAAGCTCTGTATAGAGCTGTTGCTATAGGTAAGTGCCCTCCAGCTGTAATGGCCTATAATAGGCTTTATAGAGCACTAATATAAATATATTTCAATAGTAATATGTCATGGTTCTGATTGGCAGCAGAGTACAGCCTTAGGCAGCCTCCTAGGAGGGACCAATGGGACCCTCCTAGGCGGGCGAACTAATCAGGGTCGTTCTGGAGTTCCGTATATTAGGACTATAGGACGAACGGGATAGGGCGGGGTACTGACTAGTCAGTTTAATCCTGGTGTTCCGTAGGATGGGATTAAAGGGCTGCTCTTGCAGTCCTAGTGCTTGGAATAGCAGAATGTAAAAAAGCATTTCTATATAAGCAAATAAGCTAAAAAGTCTTTAGGATATTTTAGCAATTATTAAAGTATTTTTTAGTAATTGTATTAATTATAACTATACAACCTTTATTACTTTATTTGCTATTATACGCATTATAAGTACACCCTTATACCCAACTTTAACTTTAGTACTTACTTTATACAAATTATAACTCTAAATTATAATACGTTAATAACTTGCTAAAGATTGCTTATAAAGGATAATTAATATAAAATACTCTAATTGCTTCGCTAAATACTATTAGAACTTTAAAGCTATTTTCAAAAAACAACTCGCTAGCTAACTAGTTAATATAACTCTAACTAAGCAATATATTAATAATAAGGTTAACTATAAGCCCGCCTATTGAAATGATAAATTTAGGAAAAGTAATCGCCCAGTTTAAAAAAGAGCTTGCAATATTTAAAGTTTAATAAAACATATTATTATAATATAATACTAATAAATTTAAAGTAAAGCTTAACTAGCTAGTATATTTTAAAGGTAATAAGAAAGAATTTTAAAGCTTTATTATTATGTATAAGTTATACTTTATTTACTATTTAGAAAAGTTTTTATAAGCTTATAATAAAATTACTTTTATAATTTTAAAATTAAAAGCAAAAGTTTAAATGTAGTTTAAACTTATTAAAAAGAATTATATAAAGAATAGCGTTGCAAATTAGGAAGATTTTATAGTATTAGTTTATAAATACTTTAACAACTTTAAAGAAAAAATTTTAAAAGTTTTTAGAAAAATTAATAAGTTTAAGTGTAGTTAAAAGCGTTTCAATGCCTTAAAATAAAAAGAAGTAGCAAGTACGTATACTTTTATATTTTATAAAAAAATAATTAATATAAAATAAAATAACAATACTTTTATCCTTATATTTTATAAAAAGATAATTAATATAAAATAAAATAATGATACTCTTATCCTTATATTTTATAAAAGACTTAAAAATAGAGTTAAAAACACTTTTGTTACAATTTTTAAAAAAGTTATATTTAATAAAACTATTAAATAAGTAATACAAGTAAATAATAGACTTTATTAAAGGGAATTAGAGAAAAAAGGCAAATATAAGCTTTGTTATACCTATTTAAATAAAGAATAACGTTGTACTTAGTAAAGTATAGTATATAGTATATACGTAGAACTTATAAATATAAACGATATAAATAAGTAATAATTAAAGTACAATAAAAAAAACGTTAATTACTATTATTATAATAAAAAAGAACATTTCGTTAAAAATTATACTAGTACGCTAAAGCTTAGTTAAAAAGTAATACTAAACAAAAACATCTTTTTTATAAAGTAAAACTAAAGTACTAGCAATTTAATTAATATAAAATATAAAGTATATATATATAAAAAATAAATATTTAATTAAGTACGCTTAAAATTAGCTTTATTAAAAAGCTAAGTCTTTTTATTAAAAAGTTAAGCTTTAATTTTAATAAAAATAATTAAAGTTAGAAAAACTAAGAATATAATTAAAAAAGTTAATATAGTTAATTATAATAAATTTACAAACAATTTAATTACTTTAAAAAAATATAATTAATATAATTTATAAAAACTTATTTAAAAAGAAAAAATTATAAATAAATTTAAAAAGTAATTATAAAAAGTTAATTTTAAACGCTTTTAATAAAACGAACAAAATTCGTTAACAAAGTTATTTAACTTCTTAAACAATTGTAATTTAAACGAATAATTAGTAAATGCAATATTATTTTTAAAATAATAATTAAGCTTATAATTAGTAGACTTTAATAAATTAGAAAAGTTTACACTAGTAGTTACAAAATTATAATATAAATAAATAATAAAAAATATATTACAATTATATTTACTATATTTTTACTATAATAAAGTAGTGTAATATTATTATATATATACTCTATATTTAAAATACTTTATAAAAAAGTTACAAAAAGGATTGTTTTTTAAAAAATAATAGAAGATAAGAGTATTTTAGCTAGTATAAATAGTTGTAAGCAATTTAAATAAAGAAATGTTTAAGGTAGCTTAAAATATTAAAAAGCTCTTTTAAAACTACTAATATTTTCCTATTACGTACTTTAAAAAATATAAGCTAAAAAACTATATAATAATATAATATAAAAAGTATAAATATTAAAAGCTTTATATTTAGTATAAGTTAAACTATATTTAAGTAATAACTAACGTATAAAATAAACTAACGTAGAAAAAAGGGGAGCAAGCTGGCTAGCTAACGTACTATTAAGCCTCTAGCCTAAAACTTACTTTAAAATAAAATGAAGGTTTTTAAATTATAATTAACCAAGTTTTTAATATAATACAACTACTTTTGGAAAAGCCTTTAAAATTAATAGTATTCGTAGAATTAATAAATGTATTAACTAGTTAGCAGCTAAAATTTAGAAGGACTATACTTACATATACATTACACCCTCCTATATTACATTTGTTAAAAAAAGAACGTAAAAGCAAAGAATAATTTTATTATTTAGAAAACAAAAAGGCAATTTAGCTAAAGAATAGCTAATAAAGCTTTATATTAATATTTTTAAAGTTTTTGCGGATAATGGAGGAAAAAAGTTAATAATTTAAATATTATAAAAAAACGTTATATTTATTATAATAGTAAACTTTAAAATAATAGTAACGCTTATATTATTTAAAATTGTTAATAAGTAGAAAATACCCTAAAAGAAAAAAGAAATTTCTTATAAAATAATAATAGTTAATAAAATAGTATTAGACTATAATAGCGGAAAAGTAATTAAAAAAATATTATTATTAAAAGTTAAAATTGCAAGCAAAATATATAATTTAATACTTAATATTATAAACTTTAAAAAAAAGTAAGCAATTTTAGAAAAGCTTTAGCTACAAACTTTCAATTTAAATATTAATTAGTTTAGCAATTATATTAGGTAGAAGACTTTGTTAAATAAATAATTAAGTTAAAGTTTAATTAAAAAAAAGAAAACTATAAAAGTTCCTTTTTAACAACTTTTAATAAAAGTAATATTATATATAATATAAACGCAATTAATGCTTATAATAAAAAAAGAATTTAAAAAGCTTTTCGAACACAAGGAAAGCCAACTTTTAAAGAAAAGTACTATTAAAGTTCTATAAGTACAACATTTTTAAAAAAATAGTAAATAATAATTTATTAGCATATAAACTATAGAATTACAATATTCTATTAGTAGAAAAAGCAAAACCTTACTACTATTCTATTTATTAGGTTAACGAAACGTAATAAAAAGCACTCTAAAAATACTTTAATAAGCGTTTAATACTAGAATATATTATAATATTTTACTTACTATACAACGCGTTTATATTCTTCATCCTTAGGAAGAATAAAAGCGCAATAAGAGAATATTGCTTAGTTTTTAACTATTAAAGTTTAATTAGTAATATAATAAAGAATTGCTACTTACTACTTTTTATTTAGAAAATAAAAAATTAGTTTGGGTAAATAATAGTTTTCTTTTAATTAAACCTTACTTTAATGTTTTTATAAATCCAAATAAAGTTAAATAAAAAGTAAAAAATAGTATTTTATATATTATTTAAGCATTATAAATTTAAAATTATATTTTTAAATGTAACTAATGTACTAGTATTTTTTTAAATATAAATAAATTATAAGTTATAAAACTATTTTAATAAGTTTGCAATAGTTTATATAAATAATATTCTAGTTTTTTTAGTTACTAAAAAAGAGCATTAATAATATTTGCATATAGTATTTAGTATTTTTAAAAAAGTACAACTACTAATTAACTTAAAAAAAAATATATTTTACTAAAAGTTAATAAACTTTTTAAAATTTACAATTTTAATTAAAAAAATTTAAATATAGAAAAAAAAAATATAAGTAATAATTAACTAGTTAATACTTATAATAATAACTAAAATTAAAAGTTTTACAATTTATATTAATTTTTACTAATAATACATTACTAAATTTAGTAATATTATTAAACTATTATATAAATTATTATAAAAAAATAAAAAGTTTTATAATTAAAAAACTATAAAAAAGCATTTATAAAAGTTAAAAAGCATATATTTAAAAAACTTATAATAAAAATTTTAAATTTATGCAAATTTTTTAAAATAAAAACAAATACTTTGGATTAGGCAATTGGAAATTAATTTAATTAACGAAATAATAAAGAATAATTATATTTAGTAATATTTGTTTTGTATATATTAAAAGGATTAAAATTTAAATATTTTATTTATAATAAGGAATTAATAGCAATTATTTAAGCTTTTAAAAAGTAAAAGCTATAATTAAATAGTTGTAAGAAGGGTTGGTAGCTCGGGTGACAAGAGTGGCACACAACACGCAGCGAGGTCGGTGATGGTTAGGTGTGGTGTATTGGCAACACTAATCTCTGGCCTCTCAACTCTCTGCGAGCGCGC
>JAPDFK010000492.1:0-24823 GCA_027569635.1 Lasiosphaeriaceae sp. G1095 | reverse complement strand
CCCCCCCCCCCACCCCCCCCCCCCCCCCCCCCCCCCCCCCCCCCCCCCCCCCCCCCCCCCCCCCCCCCCCCCCCCCCCCCCCCCCCCCCCCCCCCCCCCCCCCCCCCCCCCCCCCCCCCCCCCCCCCATAAAGACACCGGATGTTCGCTGCCAGAAAACTAATCCTCCAATCCATCAAACCATCAAACCATCAAACCATCCAGTACAACAACACAAAATTCACAATAAGCCTCTCTATTCAACTTCTTCTTGCCAACCTACCAGCATTCGCCTTCATTCAGAAACGATCTGAAATCATACACCCGAGCTACTACATACTCATCAAACCAAGGCAAGTTCCAAGCCCGAGTCCACTGGCAGCAGCCAGAAACTGACCTCAATTCAAGAAACCAATACTCCTTCGCCATGCCTTCCAACGGAAAGGGACACGCAACCAAGGGCTCCAAGTCGTCCAACAACAGCGGCCGCGACAGCCCGGGCACGGTCGCCGACAAGTCGGAAGACTTGATGGTGAATGCCGCCGAGGAAACCCAGAGAAGACGCGCGGAAACAAAGGCGAAGAAGGAGAAGGACGCACGGGACAAGAAGGCTGCCGAATCCAAGCAAGCCTCGCTCGATGCCGGAAGCGCCAGCCAGAGGAAGCGCAAGGACAACGAGAGGAAGAAGGGCGGCAAGTCTTGAGCGGCGGCGCCAACCTGCTCATACTTGGGAAGTCCTCATTCGACAGAGATGCCACGACTGGAGTTATATTGGAACTAGAGAGAGTATCCGCTAGTCGGATACAGACACATTCTTTTAGCACCACGGTTAGCCGTTATCATAGATACTAGAACTAGGTATTGGGACCCGCGCAGGCGCGGGTACTTCATCTGCTTTCTTTCTTTTTTTTTTTTTTTTGGGTCGGTGACGTCCAGCGAATCTCTGGTGTTCTGTGATATGTTTATTGTTTTTGTTTCGTCCTGGTCGTGGAGGATGATGTTGGAGTGAGTGAAATGGATAAATCCCACGAGCCCCTTTCAACGTCACACCAGATTCATGAAAATGGGAAGGTGTGTGGCGTTTTTTATGTTGGGGTATAAAAGAAAGAAATATAGAAAGGGATATTGAGTTCACGCGAAAGGGGTGAATATAATATTAATACATCATCTCACACGACATAAACCATCTCACCTTAATCGAAGCTCGTGCTTTCTGGATCCCCATCGGTTTCTCCACCTACCTACCTGTCTACGTAAAGAGTTAAAGCCTCACCAGACTAACATTCAGAATCCCCTCGGCCTGCCCCAAATCATCCAGCACATCCTTGGTGACATCGCCATCCACGCCCAGAATCATCAACGCCTCCTTGGCCGGATGATTCCCATTCCCATTCCAATTCCCGTTCCTATTCCAATTCCAATTCCAATTCCCATTTCTCCCTTCCCCCTCTATCAAAGGCCCGTCGTCCACCACCACTGGCACAGAAGAAGAAGAAGCAGCAGCAGCAGCAGCAGCCAGCTTCTTGGTCTCCTCCAAGTTCAGCCCCGCGACTTGCATAAAGGTAATGTTGATGCCGTGCTTGCCGAGGGCGGTGCCCACGTTGCCGATCTTGCCTGGCTGGTCGTAGTTGTGCAAGACCAGAAGCGTGCCCTCGGGCTGGAAGTGTGCGGCGAAGCGGTCGAGCTTGGAGATGAAGACGGATTTGCCGCTGACATAGCCTTCGATGATTTGGTCGCTGTCGGTATCGGGGGAGTCGAGGCTGAGGCTGCGCAGGGTGACCAGACTTGCGGAAGGGCCACTTGTGGTGTCGTCGCGGACGTCTTTTTTTAATTTTAATTTTTTTATTAAGTTAGTCTTGTTGCTTGTGCTTTTTTTTGTTTGAATGATGACGGGTGGCATGGTTGGCTAGGCTTCGGAGTTGGTCGTCCCGTGAGCATAAAAGGGGGTGGCGAGGGAGGTAAAAAAAAAGACCTTGTTATGCTGACAAGTAAACATAAAAGACAGGTAAGAACCTTGTTACAATGGACGAATAAATATAATTAAAAGAAATCGCCAAGCAACTCATAACAAGGAACTAAGTACATACGTTTCTCATCAATAGCAATCCCGCGCTCGCGCGCAATGAGCATCGCATTGACAATGTTGACGTCGCGGCCGCCGGCGTCGCTAATTGAACTCACCAGCCCCTTGACCAGCGCCGCGAATAGGGGGCGCGTGTTGCTCACGCCGGCCAGCTCGCCGCGGTAGACGAGCTCGAATCGTCGGCCGCCAATCATGCCGGCGCGTCCGCCGGCAAAGTGCTGCGTGTATAGGCCGCCCATGCGCTCGACGCTTTTCAATATATCAATGCCAGCTTTATTTTGATTTCATGTATGTAGTGAAGACCATAAGTTGAGGAGGTGGGATCATGTGAAAACAGAGAGAGATAAAACTTACAGACGAACAAATGGTTGCAACCGCCGATACTCTTCAGGCAGGATCAGCGGCGCATTCACCGCCGCGGTCGGCAGCCCGCCCCTCAGAATCTCCAACACCTGCGTACACACATCCATCGACACGTTCTCCTGCGCCTCGACCGTTGAGGCGCCGAGATGCGGCGTGCTCACGACTTTCGGGTGCGCAGCCAGGCGCGCGGCAGCCGAGTCCGGCATGGGTGGCTCAGCCGTAAACACGTCGAGCCCGGCGCCGGCGATCCAGCCCTCGTCGAGGGCCCTGAGCAGCGCGTCCTCGTTGTACACGCCGCCGCGGGCGACATTGAGCACGCGGGCCGTCGGCTTCATGCGGCGCAGCTCCGCCTCGCCGAGCAGGTTCAGCGTGCTGGCCAGCAAGGGGGTGTGGATGGTCAGGAAGTCGACCACAGGCAGCAGGTCGACGAGGGTCTCGACGAGCTGCACGCCGGCGCCCTGGGCCATGTCTGGGCTAGCGTACGGGTCGAGGGCAGCAACCTTCATGCCGAGCCCGATGGCCATGCGCGCGACCTTCATGCCGACCTTGCCGAGGCCGATGACACCCAGCGTCTTGCGCCCGACCTCGACGCCGACCAGCTTGCTGCGCTCCCAGAGCCCGGCCTTGAGGGTGGCGTCGGCGCGGCCGACGTTGCGCGCCACGGCGAGCAGCAGCGCCACCGTGTGCTCGGCGGCGGCCACGATGTTGCCGCTGGGCGAGTTGACGACGATGATGCCGTTGGCTGTCGCGGCGTCCACGTCGATGTTGTCGACCCCGACGCCGGCCCGCGCCACGACGCGGAGCTTCTGGCCGGCGGCTAGCACTTCGGCTGTGACCTTGGTCTCGGACCGCACGATCAGCCCCTGGTAACCCGGGATGATACGGATCAGCTCGTCGGCTGTGAGACCTGCGCGGGTGTCGACGTCGTAGAGCTCCCGCAGCAGCGCGAGGCCCTCGGCAGACACTTTCTCTGGCACGAGAATTCGGGGCCGATTCTTGGAAGGGGCCACCGCCACCGCCGTAAAAGGGGAGGCCGTTTCAATGATAGCGGATGGTGCCATGGTTGCTGCAAGGAGCCGCGGCCGTGGTCAAGTTCAGGGGCTAATGAAGGGGGTGGGTGCGTGTGAGCTTTGACAGCAGATAGATATCACGAGTCAAAATGGTGTGTGTTATAAGCACACTCTAAGAGAGCAAACGTGTAACATGAGAGAGAGAGAGAGACAGGAACAAGAGCATGAACCCTTTCAGCAGGGGCCAGTCGAGTTATACCCAAAAGCATGCAGTGCATACAACCGCAGCTGTCGTGACCGGGGCTAAAACACATTGAGCATCACTGAGGCAGGTGATTGTTCATTGCACGCATCGTATAAGAGGTGCAGGAGAGGCTGATGTAGCAGGCCCAAAAGAGAAAGATCAGAGAAAAGGTGAGCCATGGTTCGTCGTTTGCAAAGGTCCTAAGAGTATTGCCGACAGACAAAGGGAATCGGGCGAGCGAGCGAGCGAGAGAGGAAGAAAAGTGGCTTTGAGGCAACACCTTTGCCCGCGGGCAGAAGAATCATTGTTCTTGACTCGCCCACACCCGCGCCACGGGCCAGTTTGTGTTATCCACAGACACCTGTCATGGCTTTCTCGGAAAGGTTTGGTTGGCCAAGGAGCTGGAAACTTCTGAGAGATGGATAGACAGACGTTCGGGTAGCGCACCAAGAGAGGGGAGGAATGTGGTAGGCAATAGCTAAAGGAGCTTCCCCATTGACTGGAAGTTGGAGATGTGTTTGCATGACACAGCCTTCACACCCCAAACCCCTCACTCCCCCACGTTTTGCTAATGCAAGCCGCTGCATTCCCCGTCGAATAGAAAAGGGTGGTTCCGAGACGTCCGGGGCTGCATCACCTGCTGGTTGGCTGTAGGCAAATGCATGCTCGGCTTCCTTGTACTTACCTCAACACGGAAGTTGCCTGCCAGAGAGGCTGCTGTCTTTGGACTCGAGGGAGGAGAACCGGGTCATATTGTCCCGGAGGGCGACATCAAACAGCATCATTTGCTACTACCCTGCAGTCCAGGCCTTGACCCGAATCGTACAAACAGCTGGATCAAGGCCAATGGGACCATGTTAAAAATACCTAGAAGTTGTCCTTGCCTGTAAACCGCTCGTTTTGTACAATCTCAACCCAATATCCATCAGGGTCGAGAACGAAGGCGACGTTCTTCATACGCCCGTCGGTCAGGCGCTTCTTCCAGCTCACGTTAAGCGACTCGAATCGAGAGCAAGCAGCCTCGAGGTTGTCCACCGACACGCCTGTAAATAGCCGTCAGTATTCGGGTTATTTTCACTCGCTGTGCAATCACTCACAGATGTGTCCAAAGCCTTGTGGCCCCTTGTTGCCGTCGTGGTAGCTGAAGGCCTCGTCCTTCTCGGTGCCGTAGTTCCATGTCAGCTCCAAGAGTCCCTCACGGTCTGCGGTGCTCGCTCCCTCGGCCGGAGCCCCCTGGCCCCCAGTATAGCCGAGAAAGTAGAGGTTGAAAGCCGCCTTCTCGTTCTCATGGGTACATAGAAGAGTCATGCCCAGAACCTCTTGATAGAACTTGAGTGACTTTTCGGCATCCTTGACGCGAATCATGGTATGGTTCTACACAAATACATTAGTTAGTTTCACCCTGTTTCCGGAGGACGTCAGAAAATAAAAAAGACCAAAAACATACCATCCGGTACGTCTCGAGATCCGTCTCCTTCACGCCCTCGGTCGCCTCAAGCGACTTTTGGCCAACAATCTCAACCCAGTAGCCATCCGGATCGAGCGCGAAAGCAATGTGGCGCATTCGGCCGTCGGCGAGCTTCTTCTGGAATTTGTAGCCGGCATCCTCGATGCGCTGGCAGGCAGCCTGGAGGTTGTCGACGCTGATGCACGTGTGGCCAAAGCCACGGAACGGCTCGACGTTGCCGTTGTTAATCTTGTAGTCCGGGTCGTTCTCGGTGCCGTGGTTATGGGTCAGCTCGATGAGGCCCTCACGGTCCCAGATGTTGTTGCCGCCCGACACGGCCTTGGGCGAGTCGTAGCCTAGAAAGTACAGGTCGAATTTGGCCTCTGGAAACTCGAGCTTCTTGAGCATCTTCATGCCGAGGAACTCGTAAAACTTGACTGCAACAGCGACAAACACAATATTTGAGTGAGTAGATGGTGTCTCTTTTCTTGCAAGTCTGGCAATCAGGATATGCCTGGTAAACACTGACCTGATTCCTTAGGGTCCTTGACTCGGATCCTGGCCAATATCAAATAAGTACCTATACATCCGGATTTGAGGCTCCAAGACAGGATCAGAACTCACATGGAGTGGTTGAACTTGTAGTTCTTGGTTTCTGTTGTTGTCGTCGCCATGGTTACAAACAATAGCGGTGCGGCTTTTCTCTCATAGAATAGTCAATAAAAGCAATCATCAAAGAGTTAAGTACGTTCTTTGGCAATGTATCCATATCTCATCTCATGTCTCACAAGCTCTAGTCTCATCTTTCGGCGCAACGAGGTGGAGAAGGGAGGGGCGCCTACCCGGGTTGAAGAAGAGTCCTCTGTTCTGTGTCTGCGCAGCTGGCGATAAAACAAAAAGTCTCAACCTTTGGGTTGCCCGGAGCGAGGGATAGTTCATAAGTCTTCAACAAGCACTTTTGGTTGGGGCTTGGATAGGGAAGACTTTGGCTTTCAATTCCGTTCTCTCTCTGGTGCGAGCATGCGGGGGGGGGAGCCAACGATGGAATGAAGCCATTTCGATTTAGTGGCCATAGCTCCCTGAGATAAAACCGGCAAATCTTGCAAAACCGTACTGTTACACAGATTACATGCCCAATAACCAGAAGCACATATGACTGGTAGCAATATTACGTTATTACCATCCGAATTTACGGCGGGATGATTTGGAATGGAACAATAACCCAATTCTTTACCCCGCCGTTGGGCACGGGATATTGACGTCAATCCGAGACAAAGTCGCAGCTCTTTTTTGCCCCGCTACCCCTCCAAAATGGCGTCTTGCTTTGATCTCACGATACTGTCCATTAGGTAGGTCGTTCAAGAAGGTGAGACTCGGACGAAGACTTTTAGATCTCGGTAAGCCATTACATGGTGAAATCTTTTGGTAGTTAAGAATAAACAACACAGTGAAGGTACTTCGTCTGCAATTGCGCTCATTCACAGAGCTGTCCAATCTTGAAGCTCTCACAGGCCCTGAACTAAGCGACGGAAGTGGAGTTTATGAGAGCGAGCGAAAGATGAACAGGTGGTCCTTGCACTTTTTGTGTGGGAGCTCATTGCCACCTCATATAATAGGGGCACACAATGGAATAGAGGTAGCAGCCTGTCTTTGTATGTCCAGGATACTGGATGGACCGCACTAAAAGATGCACAGAAAGTTCACAAGACAAAACATTAGACAGCGTAGTCAGTAAATGTAAGAACCACTCTGTAACTGTAACTGCTGGATATGTCTCTCCAATACGGATTACATACCCCGCGTCGACGGGTCAAAAATAATGACAATAGTTATGTACAGCATTAAGCATCCCAAAACCCGAAGGCTTGATTGGCAGTTACTCTCCTACTCACCCCAAACCAATGCATAACACCCACTTTAACACATAAACTTATGTACAGGCAGCCCATTCTATAATACTTTTACACACGAGGAATCCACTCGAACAGCTCGTCGACCTAGGACTTGCCGCCCCTGCGCTTCTTCCGTCTGTTCTTCTTCTTGGCCCCGGTGCCCCCTCCGGCGTCGGTTTTAGCGTCGCACTTGGACCCGCCGGCCGTTGATGGTTCTGATACGTTTCCGTCTCCGCCGCCTGGCGACATGGCATCGTCATCCTCGTCTTCGGCCTCCGGCACAGGTTCATTTGTGAGAATGACAGTGCTCAATCTGCCTTGCGTCCTTGGCTGATCCGGTGATGTTGCTGCAACGATGGCAGACTCGTCGTCCTCGTTAGAACTGCTCGTCTCGAGCACCACTTTTCGTACGCCCCGAGACTCAACCACGTTCTCTGTGATACTGCCACTACGAACATATCCCCGTTTTGCGCCGAGGATACTGTCCGTCCGTACGCTGCGATTGCTGTCACTACTAGAGGCTGATCGAGGCCCAGCAGCTTCAGGACTCCCATCCACCTGGGTTGTTTTAAGTGGCGTCTGGGTCGCCTTGCTTGCCTGGTCGGCACTTTGAACTGGTACTAAAACTATCTTGTTTTCGGGCGAAGCCAACTGCACGGTCACAACCGGGCTGACGGAGCCGTAGGTTTGTCTCAGAGCCTGGATGCCGTCCTTGCTGGTAACCTGAGGCGTGAGGAGACTGGTGGTTTCGTCGCCTTCCGGTTCGTCTAGTAGCGACCGGCTGATCGCCCCTTCGGAGATTGAGGCAGGGCGAGGCAGAGCTTGGTGTGAATACCCAGTAACAGAACCGGGCTTAACTTTTACCGTTGTCGATCGTGTATTTTTGGGGTTTGTGGCGGGATTCGATGGACCGAGGTGTTTGAGATGCTGCTTCATGTCTTCAAAATTCGCTCGCACCGGGATTGCCGTCTTCATCATGCCATCTACTCCAGCTGAGCTCCTACGCATCATAAAGGTCGTCGGCTTAGGGCTGCTGGAAAGGCCCGATGCTTCGTGACCTGATGGTGCAGCTGACTCGGCTGATTTGTGCTGGATATAATGGCCAGCTATAGCGCTGGCACTGTCACCGACAACCGTGCTGTCATCGCCGAGCTTGGTGGCCAGATCCTCTGATTGCCGACGTTGCGGTCTTGCTTTGGGAGCCGGTGTGAGACGGCGGATTGCTTTGTGCACATCAATATAGACGTCCGATTCGTCAATAATCTCCCTGATTCAAGTCAGTACGGGCGTTTCACGCAGTAGGAAGAGTAAACCTTACTCTCCAATCAGCTCCTCGATAACATCTTCAAGCGTGACAACGCCAATAGCACCATGGTCTTCACCTGGGAATTCCGAAACGAGCACCATGTGGGATTTGCCCTCCTGGAAAAAGTTCACAATGTCCAAGCAGCTTGTCTCGGGGCGGGTTTCGGGAAGGGTGGCCAAGGGAAAGTCTCGGACGAGCTTGGCATCCTCGGGGTCGTAAGTGATCAAAATCTTGACTAGCAGCATGCCGACGAAGTTGGTAGGACTCCTGGTCTCGTGAATGGGAATCCGAGAGTATCCCGCAGACAGAATCATGTCCATCGTCTCCTCATCCAGGACAGTATCCTCTGACATGACAAAGACATCTTCCATGGGGGTCATCACATTCGCGACTGGCTTTTCCTTCAAGTCCAGAACCGCGCTGATGATCGTGACCTCGTCCTGGTTTAGACGCTCCGAGACATCGCCGAGGTTCTTATGCAGTGTAACAAGAGTCTTTAAGCCGCTCTTCTTGTAGACTGTGCCATGCTCGGTTCCGAGAAGCTTGTCCAGAAGTTTGGCGGTTGGCCAAGCGAGGGGCGCCATCAGGTACATAAGCACGAGGACGGGCCCGGACATGAAGCCACCGATTTGAAGGCCATATCTAACGCAGATAGACTGAGGGAGGACCTCACCGAATATCACTTGACCACAGGCGTCAGAATAACAACAGAGCAAAGAATGGGAGAGGGGCCAGCACGTACCGATCAGAAAGGTCGAACCCACGACAGCAGCAACTCCACCACCGAGACAGCGGTCCAGGACAACGGGAAGGGTCTCGTTGACGATGACATTAGACAGAAGCAACGTGACCAAGACCCAATGTTTGCCTCTCTGTAACAGATCGTACACTCTCTTGGCGTTTTTTTGCTGGGGTTCGCTCGGGTCTCTCGCCATGACCTGTAGATAGATGCCGTCCTGTCCCATCAAGCTGACCGTGTTAGCTAGAAAGCGCGACACCAGAGCAGGGCAGTACCATACGCAATGGTGAGTCCGGCGAACGCGCCGCCGGAGAGGACCAGAACCAGCGAGGCCACATATAACACCCAGAGACCCGCGCCGCCAACCTCGGGCTCGTCATCGTGAAGGTGGCCGAAGACATTCAACGGAGCGGCATAGGCAGTCGACATGCCCATGAAGAGAACACGCGCGAATCCGACAACAAGTGAGCGAGCTGCGAACAAGCCATTGGAGCGTGTCGATACACGGGGGGCAGGTCCCACGCGAATGGCGGCCGCCATGGTCGTGGAGTTTTCTGTCTCGATCGACGCGACGACCGGACTCGGGCCTCGGAAAGCGTGTTTGGTTTGGATTTCGGATGGGATGGGATGGGAACTCGGTATTGTCAATTCATTGTACTGAAAGGGCCGGTCATGGAAACAGAGCCGATTAGGTGTCGTGGTTGTCCCGAATCGATCAGGGACTGTTGCCCGCCGAGAGAAGACTAGGACAAGACAGATCGTAGAGGGTCTGAGAAGCAGTGGGGGGTTTGAAAAGTCAAAGTGGACCCTCGACGCTGGCGAGACTCGTTTAATTCAATTGTGGGCCTACGGATAACTATGGGACCCGTGGCCCTGGGACGGGACATGCCTGATGACGGAGTCCAGCATGCTGATTCTGTCGTTGTGCAGCGGGCACCGACCAAGGGAAGGCGTGTACGGCAAGCTACGCCACTTGGCCACTGAAACCCCAGAGCTTCAAAGCTTGAAATCAACAGTGGACAAGTGGAACAGCAGCGCCATGGAGACTTCAAGATGGGTTGCTGACAGGTCAGCTGGTCTCACGAGATTGCGAGTCTCGAGGAATTTCACGGAAGTTTGAGATGTGCCAGTCTCGTACAGACAGCACAGAACTGAGGTGATGTTTATGATGCACGAGGAACCTTTTTCTCAGTATTTTACAATTATCTTTTAGGAATGGATACATGGGTACAGAAGAATACCAAGGTGCTTTCAAGGTATCAGAGGCGGTCAATATCTATTGGTGTAAAAAGAAAAAGAAGTGTTCTGAATATATATGTAACAGTGTGCGCAATTTCTTTCCTCAAACCACGCTATCGCGAAATATGTCGGGCACGTATTTTCCCTGGTGCAACAGTAATGATCCGTATATTTGCAGCATCATTCCAATTTGTAATTAGGTTTAATACTAAGATGGTTTATTAGGGAGAGAGAGTAGGAAAACGTGAGCACAATCACAGCGTTTGCTTCTGCAGCGTACATTCCACGGTGTACAGTGTACAGTATCTTTCAGCACGATGCCGCTGAGGTTCCAATCTTTCCCCGCGCGTTCAGCCCAAAACGTCCGAACAGCTGAAAGACGCGTTCCAATTCTCCATCGTCAGCCTCAACCCTGGAAGTTCATAAACATCAAACCAACAACGCGGTACCCGTCCTGGACCCTCATATATCAAAAACGCAACCTACTCTACCTTTATTCCGCGACGGGTTTGATGCAAAATCACGCCCTCCTCTCTTGTCCTGCCATGTAAGCGAGGGTCTGCCGGGGTCCGTCTGTACTTGCGTGCGACAGCGTGCGACAAGGCTCACAACACACAACACCGGCATCCATTCATTGCCTCTCTGACCCCGTTGGATTCGATCGCTTCCTGCGCCACCCCTTGAGCGCGTTTCCTTGTCTGCGTCGGGTTACTCCAAACGAGAAAGCCGCAGCAATGGTCTTGACCACTCAGTTCGTCAACATGAGTTCCTTGCGCAGGCCCCGCACGCGTTCCCAGTCCATCGTCCAAGCCAGTGATGATTCCGATGTAGACAACCTAGCGGAGGCACAAAAAAAGACTGGCCGCCAAAGCAGCAATAAAAGGAAGAAAGCCGGAACTACAACTTCTACATCACAAAAGAAACCAAGAATGGGACGGTATGATCCCACTGCTTCCAAAGACAAGTCCAAGGACGTTTATGACATTTCCGAGGAAGAAACCGTCGACGAACAAGCTCTTGATGCGTTAAATCAATTCGCAACCGCACCGTCTCGATCCAATATCACAGTCATGCTCCCAAGATCACGAGGAAACCCGAGAAAGGCCTCTAATCATGAACTGCCCAACACAACCCACCCTAAGAGCCCTAGCAATCGCCCAGGTGACCTGGACAATGTGCGCCAGGGAACCGTTGACGAGTCGCCTCGGCCCTCTAGCACAGGTTCGGTGGTTATCAACCTTCCAAATTATGACCAGGGGGGCCGGGAAAGCATTGAGGAGGATGAAGACGACTCCTCTAGCGGTGGTCTATTTGTCGACGACCAGGGCCAGGGGAGCCCCGAGCTGCAGTCGTCCGCAAAGGGACCTGAACCGACTATCAACGGTCTAGCTGCGCAGAGTCGTGTGGCCAAACCCCAGCCCAGTGCCTCGTTTTTTGAGCAAAGCTCCCCTCTCGCTTCTCGAGGCGACCGTGCGGGAGCAGCAAGGTCAAGCCGTCGGCAATCATCGGCTGCTCGTCCCAGACGCCAACCAGCTCATCGTCGGTCGTCGCCGAGTATGAACAACGAAGATGGTGGTGAAGACGCTGGTTCCCTCTCCATGGAGGAAGGCGAGGATGTTGGCAACGACGATTTCCTCTTTACAGAGGCACCCTCAACCACCGGCTTCCAGATTACCGTTGAAGTGGAAAGCAGGTTCATAAGACGCATGCATAAGCTTCTGGGCAAACAAGGCTGGACGGGTATGGGCCCGAGGTGGCACGAGACCCTGCTGAATTACACCAGCTTCGGGAATGATACGCCGGCCACCTCGAAGATTGGCAAGGCGTGTTTCAAGCCCTTGCTTATCTTGAAGAAGATGGTCGACGGCGGCCCTCCGGCACAACTTCTCGCCAGTCAAAACCGGTGGCTGCGTAGGAAGGGGAGGAAGCTCGGAAAGACGATTTCGGAAATTGAAAAGATTATTGACAGAATCTGCAACGACCGTCTCGCAGTCATTGGCGATTCTGAGCGCAACGGCCAAAGCAATGCCAATCTTGAGCTACGCCAAACTCTGGCTCACGATCTCGTCAACTCCATCATTCCAATGATTGGCGTGATTCTATGGGGACTCTTTGCTTTGGGGGGTACAGAGAAAGACGCGGATGGCCGCCTCCAGCTTTTGGAAGAAGGCCTCTTCACATCCTGCACCTTGCACTATCTGGAGAAGATTTCAGTCTGGATCAGTCGCCTGCACCGGGTGTTGATGCTTGAGCTTCAGAAACGGCCCGTGGATGAAGTGGTCAATGGGCAAGGCAACCGTGAACTTCTCCGCGGTATCATTAGCGGCTGGGTCGAAGTACTTAATGAGGCTTGTGACGACATTGACGAGCATGCTAGGGGGGACGAGATTCGACGTCAGGCTCTTGAGCGAGATGAAGCCATAAAAGAGGCCAAGAGGAAAGCTGAGGAGCTGGAGCTGGTCAAGGCTCAGAAGCGGTGGGCTGATGTGGCCGCGTCAACGCATCAGATCGCAAGCCAGCCACCAGTCAATCAGGTTCTCTGGCAGAAAGCTGTGCGGTCATTAAACCTCCCCTCAAGCAGCCCGTCTGGACCGCCAAAATCACAGCGCTTTCCGCCGCATTCGAACCGAGTCCCTCCAGTGCAGTGGGCTGACAAAGACGAACGGTTTTTGCTAAAAGAATTGCGCGATACACATGGCGATATTGACCTCGAGTTCCTGCAAGATGTCCTCAGGAAACCGGCGGCCGAGATCCGGGGCAAAATTAGTAACTTCAAGCACACTACAAGGCGACTTGCCTGGGAGAGGAGCTGTCCCGTTGAGGATTGGGCAAAGTAGACAGTTGGCCGTCAATACCGAACCGGTCAACTCTCTTTACAAAGTATTGAAGAAATGGGATGAGGCTTGTTTTACTTTTGTAGCATGTTATATAGCGAAACGAAAGAGGAGCTAGGAGAAAGATACCCCCAATCACGACATTTCTTTTAATATAATGTTTTCCTCAACAGCGTTTGTGTCTAATCTCTTAATCTAAAACTGCTTTATAGTCGACCAGTACACGGAAAGACAAGCGGCAATTAAATTATTGAAGCCAGGGAAGCTTGGCGTTACCGGTCGGGGGCTGACGATTCGATACATGGACAATGCTTACAACTGGCGAGTACGTCACAATACCCAAAAAGCGTGGCTAATAAGAGTTCTGCCCATGCTAGTAAATATCGGAGGCCTTGCCTCTCTTGGTACGACGCTTCTCGAGCGATATATATCATTCTGGGGGACATATCTCTCACCTCTTGCCGTCCTGTTCCTTGGTCTTCTGCCTCTGATCCTAGGGCGAACAAGTTTGGTGCGTTCAACAGATATATAGTCTTACAAGAAACTGATGATCAGTAGTAAAAGAACCACCCATCGGTACTGTCATCCCGCAGGCAGCCAAAGTAGCCGCCTGGCAATTAAAGGGGGGTTCAATATAGACGCCGCCGAGCCTGAAGTGCAACATCAACAGCACAATGAGGAGGTGCTCTGGGATAACAGGTTTGTCGATGAACTTAAGAATGGGCTGCACGCCTGCCGTATTCTGTAGGGCGCACTATCCCATCCTCCAGGTCAAAGGCTAACGATACGATAGCCTCTTCTTTCCCATCCGCTGGCTGTGTCTCAACCAGACGTTCCACAACCTCATCTCTCAAGCCAGTTACTGTGGTCGGCTCCGGCATGCCCAACGACACCATCAAACTCAACCCGATATCCATTATAATCTTTACCCCTATTATCGAAAAAAGTAGTATTCCTTTCTTCACCCGGCGCAAAATATCCTTCCCCTCAATCACCCGAATTACGATCGGTTTCGGCATCCTAGCCATACCCCAAGCCATTGCCACACCTGTACAAAAGATCATCTACAATGCCGGCCCCTGCTACGACTACCCCCTCTCCTGTCCGCGTCAGACAACGGCCGGATTCCAAACCAAGTATCCGTATTCCTACAGGTCCCTACCTACGTCACGGGTGGACTTGCAGAGATCTTTTGCTTCACAATTGGCATGGAGTATGCGTACAACCAGTCGCCGGCGAGCATGCGGTCTATCATCCAAAGGTAGGCTGGCTATGGCTGGGTTCGAATTTTTGTTGAGTATGGCGTTCACACCGCTGGCTCGAGACCCGTACTTTGTCATTATGTACGGGGCGGCTCATGGCAGCAACGATGGGGGCTTTTAAGATTTTGTTTAGGAAGAGCAATGGGATGGCTATGGCAATGCTATGAGATGATATATCACAAATGGGTGGGTTACATTGGAGGCATATGAGGAGAAGCGGGGGGGGGGGGGGGGGGAGGACCAAGCGCGGTGAGAACCAGCCCAGGTAATAAAAGAATAGGCCAACTTGTACGGACCTATAACCCCCAAAAGATCACCGCTGCTTTCAAGAAGGCCGTAAAAGTGACAAAATTGGTCAATACTTCTGAGAGCAAGACAACGCTTCAAGCACGTCTCCGTCAGGAAACAGGGGCGCCCTGACATCTGGCACACAGGCCACCATTGTGGCGTTTGCCTCTTTCCCTGGGCATTGGGGATCCTGTGCGGTGGCACTTTGGGTTTTGGCCTGAGATTTTGCACCCGAGTAAGGCTCACACGATGTTTAGGTCTGGATGCTGAGGACAAAGCACAAACTCGTAGCCTATGAAAAGTGCGGTGAGAATGTCAACTTCAATTGCCTCAATTTTTGACAGGCGGAGAAACGACCGGATGTGTCAGCTTCAAAAAGTTGACATCTGACGAAAGGATTGGCTTGGGGTCGTCGCTGGCAAGATTGTCTCCAGTGAATGGAGCTTACCCCTGTCGCGGTCTCCGCCTGGCGTTTTTCGTGTCGTCCCTTCTCTTCTCGCCTTTCCCCCCTGTCTGTCACCCGTTCCATCGCATCCACTTTCTGACTTTCTGGCCGCGCTTTCCCAACCTTGGCGCCCAGCCAATGCAGCGAGGCCATCGATTGATCCTCTTTTTTTCACCTTCTCCTTCTACTCAGGTTGCCTCCCTCTCTTCACGGAGCTCAGCTACAGCTACACCAACATCTTCAGCCATCGCTGCTGCTAGCTCTATCTCCCTGCCGTGCTGCCTAATCGCTGGCCACGCGGAGGTTTTTTTTTTTTCGTTGTGTTCCAGATTGCCCGACGAACCCCAAGCTTCGTCTGTTCGAGTCTCCCCAGAAGCTAGGAGGTCCCCTGCTCGGGTCAAAGCTTCCTGCCGTGGCAGCCCAGTAATTTTGTTTCGGTTGGAAAAGGAGGCCGCGAAAAGGTGAGCAACAGCACCAAGCCTGTTCCCAGCTCGTCGTTTCGACAAGCTTCTGGCATTCAATTATTCCATTCCTTCGGCACTTGAGCCAGGAAGTTTTGACGTTTCATCTCTTGACACTCTACTTTTTTTTGGGGGTCTCGGGTTGCAGATCATTTTACCCTATTTTCGCTCCCCGCCAGCTTGCTAACAGCCACTCTCCCGAGGGATTCCAGGTTCCCTCCATATTCCTAGCTGCCAACATACATCACTTATTTGCACCCGTCACGAATTTCTGTCGCCCATCATGTCTGATACCGAGGGCCACGAAGTCGGCCAGAGTGTCGATGTTCCTGCCGCGCCTGAGACCACCCCCGCCACCACCGCTACCCCGGCCCTTGGTGCGTCGACTTCCTCCAACGGGACAGCCGACGGAAAGGCGTCGGCGAGCGCCACCGGCCCGAAGCGTACGCCGACCGCTGGCCCCTCGACTGCCCGACGTCCGGGAGTAGTCGGATCGGTCGCCACGAAGCCTACCGCGAGCTCAGCTTCGCGCACAACTACAACAAGCGGCCTTAGCAAGGCGCCATCACGTCCTCTAGGGACTTCCTCGACAGCTAAGCGTCCGACGGCGGCAGCTTCGACTACGTCGCACCGATCTCACCCATCTGTCTCTGAAGACGAGAAGAAGCGAACATCCATCTCGTCTGGAGCCGCCCGCAGGACCTCGGCTGCCCCCGGTAGTACCAGCGTGAACTCGCCGACCAAGCCGAAACCTAGCAGCTCAACCGCGACTACCACCGCGGCTGCAAGAAAGCCTACTACTTTGCCCTCAAGATCATTGGGTACGGCCTCCTCCAACTCGGCTTCTGCGACAACAACAACGACAACGACAACGACAACCGCAACTCGTGCTCCGCCTAAGCCGACAGGCACTGGAACTGTAGCCGAGGCGAAGAAGCGCCTATCTCAAGCTACTGGAACCTCTGCTGGCCCAAATGTCACCCCCTCTCGTACTTCGCGTCCGTCTCTGTCTACGGGCACGAGCAATGCGTCAACATCTGCTGCTGCTGCGACAGCGGCGGCCGAATCCGCCAAGGCGATCGACGAACTGAAGGGCGAGCTTGCATCCAAGGAGACCGAGATCGCAGATCTAAAGTCCCAAATCACTTCTTCTGAAGAGAAAATCGCTGAGTTGGCAGAAAAGTCCAGCGCCGATGTTGCCGGTGAGCAGGAGCCATCGAGCAAGGAGCACATCGAGGCTATCGACAGCCTGAGAGCCGAGCATGCGTCTGAGCTGGAGGCCCTGAACAAAGAAGTCGCTGAAATCCAGGAGAAACTGACCGCAGCCGAGGCTACTCTTGCCGCTGAGAAGAGCCAAGTTGCGGAGGCCACAAGCGCAAAGGAGGATGCAGAGCTGGAGATCGCCACCCTCAGAAAGACGATAGAGAGTCTTGAGGGGGGTTACAAGGCCAAGTTGGACGAGGCCGAGGCCAACCTTGCTAAGGCAACCGAGGCCCATTCTGCAGAGACCAAGAAACTTCAGAGCATCCTGATAGAGCAACACCAGGCGGATGTGCAGGCACTGGTGGAGAAACATAGAGTGGAACTCCAGGGTGGTAACACATCGGCCGCAGCGGCGCATGAAGACGCCATTCAAGCGCTCAAGGCGAGCCACGAAACCGCAATGTCAGACCTGCAGAAGAAGATTGACGATTTGACCGCGGCACAGTCAACGCTCGTGGCTGACCACGAGCAGAAACTCGTGAGCGAAAGCGAGATCAGCGCGGCTAGGCTTGGCGTGTTGGAGACGGAAATCGCAGAACTCAAGACCAAGCTCGGCGCGGCAGAGACGAATGCAGAGCTCGCAAAGTCGGAGCTCGAGGCGAAGATAGCATCTCTCTCTGCCCTGGAGGCCAAGGTTGCGGATTTGGAGTCTGAATTAGAGGCCGCCAAGGAAGAGGCCGCAACATCGATTAGCGGATATGCTGATCTCAATAAGAAGATTGATCTGATCAGTGAAGAAAGCAAGTCCAAGGACGACACGATCACGAAGCTCAAAGAGCAATTTTCCGCTGCAGACACTCACCACCGACAACAGCTGCAGCAGGTCAGCAACGACTACGAGGCCGAGATAGAGAGTCTGCGCGGAGATGCTTTCTTCAAGCGAAGGTTTGAGGAGTTAGAGGTTAAGCACAATGAGCTCATGCAATCTCACCAGGAAGAGATTGATCGCCAAGTCGAGGCATTGGGGGTCGCCAAGACGGAACATCATGCTGCTCTCGAGCGACTGGGGGCGGCGGAAGACGAGCACAAACAAGCGCTAGAGTCGTTGAAAGCTAGTCACGCCGAAGAGCTGGAGGATGCAAAGAGTGCTCTGAAACAGGCCCAAGTCTCCAGTCTCGACGAACTCGAGTCGCTGAAGGCAAGCCATGCCAGCCACATCGACATCCTCAAGGGCGAGGGCGACTCAGCTCTGGCCAAGGAGCTTGATATCCTGAACGCAGCCCATGCGAAGGCTATTGAAGAGCTGAAGAACGCCAGTGCCACAGAAAAGGAGCAGCTTGTGGCCGCTCACTTAGCCGGCGACAGCGCACATGCAGCGCAGCTCGACAAGATCAAGCAGGATCTGGAGGCTAAACATGCCGAGGAAGTTCACGAACTGACGTCCAAGCTTGAGGTTACAGTGAGCAGTTTCCAGCAAGCCCTTGACACTGCGGAAGCGAAACTCGCCGAGGCCGAGGCCAAACATACCTCCGCGCTTGAGCAGGCCAAGACCGATCTCATTCAGAGCCATGATGCTGAAGTCGAAAAGCTTATTGGCACGCATAGCCAGGCTCTCGAGGCTACGAGACAACAGAGCACCACGGACACTGAAGCTCGGATTAAGGAATTGCAGTCAAAGCATGATCAAGCCATTCAGGACCTGAAAGCCGAGTTTCAAGCGACCGCCGAGGCTACCTCGAAGAACTTGGCCAAGGCCGAAGCATCCAAAAACGAGGTCGAGGCTGCGGCTGCCGCCTTGAGAGCCGAGCTTGCAGAGGTCCAAGAGGAACTGGACACACGGAGCCAATTGCTTGCTGAGGAGAAGATGGAAAAGGCCACTGCCCTAGCTGAGCTTGATGCCCTGAAGAACGCGAAGCCTGACACCAGCGAACTTGATGCGCTCAGGGAAGAGCTTGCCGAGATGACAAGGGACAAAGACGCCGCCGTAGAGACTGCCGCCGTCTCCAAAATCGAAGGCGAGCATGCTTCTGCAGAGGCTAAGATCTCCCGAGAGAAGCTGTCCGCCCTCGGGGAACAGATAAAGGAGCTTGAGCTAGAAGTCTCTACGAACCGCGAGAAGCTTGAGACGAAAGAGGCCGATTACAAGATGATGGAAGAATCTCTGAAGGAGCTGCTGGAGACGAAGACCGCTAAGACTGTTGAGCTGGAGCAGCAAATCACCGGGATGATTACCGAGTTCAAGCATAAGATTGCCGAGACGGAGGAGAAGATCACCGAGTTGGAGAAGGAGACTGCCAAGGCACAGCAACACACTGCCGAGTTGAAGGCGAAGACCGCCGAGCTGGTCACCGAATTAGAGCAGAATGCCGTCGAGTTGGAGAAGAAGACCGCCGAGTCGGAGAAGGCCATCGAGCTGGAGAAGAAGAACGCCGAGTTGGAGCAGAAGACAGCCGAGGCGGCTCAGAGGATTGCGGAGCTCAAAGCCCAGCTCAAGGTTCGGGACGCAGAGCTTGCAGAGGCCAAGGTTCGTTTTTTTTTTTTTTTTTTTTTGGGGGGGGAGGGGGGGTTCGTGGTCAACTGTATGACCAAGCTCTAACACATTGCCATACAGACGAAAGCCGAGTCTCCCAAGGGCCTCGCCGCGAGCCGATTTGCCAATAAGGAGGAAAACGGGGACGGCAACGAGGACGGCAACGAGGACGCCACCACGGCCGCCGTGGAGGAGAAACCCGCGGCCGAAGGTGAGACTGAGGCGGATAATTCTTCCCCGGCCTTAGCCTCGGTGCGAACATCCCTTGCTTGATGCTAGCAACCCCTTCACTCATCTTATCCCTCTCACCTTCGTGTCATCAACATTGTTTTTGCTTTAGACATATACTAACGTGGTGGGTGGTACAGATAGCTAAAGCCCAGAAGACTGTCAACCAGCTCCTGAGTCTCGATGACGACATCAAAGAACAGAACCTTCGCCTTCTGAAGTCTTTCATGGATGTCAAGTCAACTCCGTCGGGTGGTGTGACGGGGACTCTCAACGGCCAGCCCAGCCCGGCATAGGGTTCCGCTAGGTTGCTGGAGCCAGCCCCTATCTTCATCTTCACTTTCTTCTCTTGTCTTTCTATAACCTGGCCCTGTCTGTCATGGGCAATTTGGCGGCTTTTTTTAATCAGAAAAACACAGCGGGTCGGATCCGACACCAGGGAGTTTGCCCGCCTGTTGTGTCGACATATATTACCTAGTTATCGTTTTTATACCCTTGGCTGCGTTTTATTTCTTTTTGCCCCCTTTCTTCGCGACTCCCCCACTGAGGCTTTCTTTCGCCGTGGGGGTGAAATGAGTTCAGGTGTGGATTATAGCGACACGGATATACGTATCGAGGACAGCAGATTGTCTGAGCGAGTGCAAGTTTTGCTAGTGGGGAAACGGATATGGGTTGATAATGGGGACTGTTGGTGTTTGATGGAGAATCTGATCATATCTCGAGGCAGAGCCAGCGAGCGCAAGACCCAATTCAGTCTAGTCAGAATAGATCACAGGCATTCTTGTCGAGTTCGTTTCGGCGTGCGTAAAAGGGTGTTTATTAACATTCAAGTTCCCGACAAGTCATTGTTTTTATTTATACGCCGTCCCTTGCTTCCATTGCCGATTGATAAGATAAAGAGACTTGTTCAGCAGATTTGCCTTGAGGGGTTGCTGATGCAATCTGACAAGATGTACATGTACATGCATTAGCGGCTTGGCTGTGGCTGACAATAAAGTCAAGCCACACTCAGCCTTCTTGCACTGGGATTTATCCGCCCATCCACTCCAGTTTTGTCATGGAAAAATTTTCCGTCGTCAGCAAAAATATTCCGTTGAAGGTCCCTGGCCCAGCGCAGCACGGTCAAAACTCCCGCCGTTCCCTCCTTCGGAGCCGTCAGTTCTTCCGCAGCGAGAAGTAATCGCATCCGACTTGGAATAGTTTCATCGAAAAATATTCCCCAGGTACGTTACCAAGCCTGGCATTTTCAATGCTTCCCCAATTCTTTCGGTTTCATAGGCCACACATCCAGCCCCAGCACAGCTACAATGCTGCCTTCGTGCTCACCGTCACCATTGTTCGCGCGATTGCTGTTTCAGAGACCATAGCTATTTTTTGTTTCTATTATCAATTGAGGGATTGATATAAACATGATGGCTCTTTGTTGCCTTCTGCCTGTTCCTATTACTGATCTTCTTGCCAAGTGACCAACCTAGTCGCCGTTTCTATCCATTCGCGTCCCGATATACTATACTACTACTACTACTACTACTACTACTACGACTACTACTATTGTGAATATACATGGTATAGGGGTAGGTGGCCAGGTGCAAGCCCACGCTCAGGCCCAATCGACGCCGACGCTTCTTGTTTGGTCAAAAAAAAAAAAAAAAAAAAAAAAAAAAGGGCCCGATCAACGTAGTGAATAGGGGTTCCTGCTTGGAGACAGCGGCCGCCGTGTCGCGCGACGGCCCGCGACAGGCCTCGTCATGGATGAGAAAAGGGTCGCCGCAGAGGCGGAAGACGTGTTGATGCAGCAGAGCTTTCAGGTCCCCTCGCCTCCCGTTGACGGCTCAGACGCCCAATACTACCACATTCCAGCGCCGCGCGATCACGAGCAGGAGATGGGTGGCCACGAAGACCATGGCCTCGCGAGCCTCCAGGAGCAGCACACCAACAGCATTCAGGAGCATCGGGAGCACCAGGAGCAGCATGAACAGCATATACATGAGCATGAACATGAACATGAGCATGAACATGTTGCGCACGCGCACGAGCACGAGCACCAGCACGAACACCATGACCTGAACGAGCTGCGGGAGCTGGAGGGGCTGCAGGAACCCTCGTCGCCGCATCAACAACACTCGCACCCGCCCATTAGTGCTGAGGAACTGCAGCTGACGGCCCAATTGACTCAAGAGCTTGCACCTTCCATGGCTATTGCTCAGAACCATACCCAGGAGGCCGAGCTGCCGCAGGAGGAGCGCGATATGCAAGGCCAGGAGGACCCCAATCATCTTCAAGAGCAGCTTCAGGCCGAACTGCAGAACCATGAGCACGAGTTGCAAAACGTGCTGCCACATGAACACGAGGAGCAATCCCAACCCCATCACTACGTGCAAGAGCCTCCCCCCACTCCTCATCCTCATTCCCATATGCCTCCCCATATGCCCATGAACCATCTTGCACACCAACAATATCAAATGCCCGATAACACCCCTCCCCGTAAGCGGTCGAAGGTGTCACGCGCGTGTGATGAATGCCGACGCAAGAAAATCAAATGCGATGCCCAGTCTGAAGCGACCGAGCAGCCCTGCTCGAATTGCCGGCGCTCAAACGCCCAATGCCTCTTTAGTCGTGTTCCTCAAAAGCGTGGTCCCTCCAAAGGGTAAGATCCATTTTTGTCCACGGTATTAATTAGCATGTGGGAGACTAATATGCAGTAGGTATATCAAGGAGCTAGCCGACAGGATCAACACGATTGAGGGGCAGCTCGGCGCTGGCAGAGAAGGGGTAGACGGCGCAGGAAGGAGGGCTTCTGCCGAGGTGTTCACATCCCCGATGCCGGGCGATGAAAGCAGAAAGCGGCCATATTCCAGCATCTCGGGGGATGGTTTTTCCACGCCAACCACCGATCGACTGGTTTCATGGGCAACCGAGCCCAGACCCATTCGCCCTTACATCCCCCCAGTCTCATATTCAGTTACCGACCTCGCACCAAAACCGGTCATGCCTTCTGGCCTCCCCGAAGCAAACGAGAGCTCATTGCAGGTCCAAACTGACTCTGCCATGTTGGATCGGATATCACAGGATTTCTTGGAGCCCGACGGTCTGCCTCAGGCCCACCAGTCCTTGCAGCAAGTTGGCGAGCTGCGCGAGATCGAGGATGCCGCATTTGCCTGCTACCTGAGAACGATACACCCGACATTCCCGATCCTATCAAGCACACGAGAACGAGTTTCGTCCATTTTATCGCAGTGCCCGCCAACACTGCAAGACGCATTCTGCAGTGCATTTCTAGCCATGGTACAGCCTTTTTTTCCTGCCAGCCAACTCGATGGGGAGCACTTCTCTGCGAGGCGCCTTCTTAACGACTGGGAATCCGACGATCAACCTCGAACCAAGGTCACGGATCTAGTGTGCCTTCAGACCCTCGTCATGATGATAATCGAATCTGACTTTCAGGGTATTGCTGCAGTCAAGGGCCTGGTTGACGGACCTCCAAAGTTGGCGACTCTCGGACGAGCTGTTGGCCTTGCATATTCCATGAGGCTCCACCTCAGTGTCCCCGATCCCGTTTCGATTTCCGAGTTGGATCAGGAGTCGGATGACAATGTCTCTTTGCGAGTTTGGTGGTCTCTCGTTGCACTGGATCGGTGGAATGCCATAGGAACTGCCACGCCGCTGTTGATAAACAACAGCCACGTTGTGATACTGCCTGGTCTGAAATATATCGCAGGGGAGGCAGTTTTCAACTTCATGAGTAAGATACCCACTCTTCAGCCCTCGCTGGCTCGCTCCGTGCATCATACTAACGAAAACAGAGCTGTCGTATATCCTCGGGCAATTCATCCCACTGACGCTCAGCCCTTCTACTGATATATCTCCAGCCAGTGCTCCGGAGTTGGGGCCTGTGGCGATGGCAAATGCGCTTATGGAATCCTTCCGATGGCAGTTTCCCTTGGACCATGCTGATTCCCGCGAACAGCCTCTTCTCCATTTGTGGTACTGGCACATCCGCCTTATCTCAGATCTGTTCTCGTCGGTGTCGAGAGCGCAATATGTGCTGCAGGACTGCATGAACATTGTCGGCCTCCTCACAAACCACAACGAAATGTTCAGCCCCTTGACCCACCACTTTGTGTCCCTCGTTTCGCTAGCCCTATTGGAGCTGGGCAAGCTCGAGGAGACGCGTGACGAAGCCACCAAGCTGGCCAGAGACATTCTGGACTACAGCATCCCGCCGTCGCCCTGGAACCAGCCCGTCCGCGACAAGATCGGGGAGAAGATCCGCCCGTCGACGAGTTCCGACCTGAATCTTCAGCATCTGGCCGACCTAGCGGCAGCCACAGCATCGGAAAACACGGCCGTTGTTGGAGGCGGCGGCGGCGCTCCGGCCGGTGATGCTGAGGGTGACTCGTCGAAGGATCTGCCGCCGGATCCCATGATCGCCTTTAAGCAGGACGATACCATCATCAACAGCATCCCTCACAACAACAGCGGCAGCAATAATAATCATGTTGGCGGTGGTGGTCCCGCCGGTGGTGGTGGTGGTGGTGGTGGTGGTGATGATGGTGTGTTTGACCCAAGCGCATTCTTGAGAGTTGGCTACCTCACTTGTTTTGATGAGCCATATTAGGAGATAGTATTCTGGAAAAAGGGACGTATTGATTTGTAGGAAGCGGCTTTTCTGTATGTACGACTATGGATGACATGGCTTCGCTGCCAGTTTGGCTTTTTTTGTTATTATTTATTGGTGTATTTTGTGGTATACCCCATTTAGCGAATAATTGTCCTTATTTTAATGATATATTTTGCCGATGCACCATTTTTTAGTCACTTTCTTGTCATCGGATGTTCCAGATATACTTGTCATATTTTCGAGGGACCAGAGGAAAGCAGTCATTATTTACAGACTTGGAGAAACAATGGTCAGTCGTATGGCTCCGGGAGGTATAGATGCGTGCGAATCAGCGATTTGCAGCTCGTTGCTACCTCCTTATTCATGTCCTCTGAAACAGATTTTTAAGTCTGGCTGGCACCCTTCCTTCCATTTATCATTTTCCAATCAATCAATCATTGATATTTGTCCACCATTTCCAATGAATCATTGATATTTGTCCGTACCAGGTAGGTTATCCGCAAGTGTCCTACCCAAGCAACCAATGCGGGGGGGGGGGGGGGGGGGGGGGGGGGGGGGGGGGGGGGGGGGGGGGGGGGGGGGGGGGGGGGGGGGGGGGGGGGGGGGGGGGGGGGGGGGGGGGGGGGGGGGGGGGGGGGGGGGGGGGGGGG